>STHC01002316.1:0-23006 GCA_016254315.1 Anopheles parensis
GTATTTGTAGCGTATCTCCAGTAAGTCCTGTCACATGATGATTAAAAATCATGAAATTTGCTTAAACATATTTTTTTAAATCCCAATAAAACCTATCCCTATAACATCACAGTTAGTGTTGGGTCAAGAGCGAAAGAGGTACCTCAAACGCTCCGCTCATCGGTTGCGAATCGGTTGAATGAAACAAGTTTCTTTTTACTCAAATAATACTTTAAATAAAAAAGAGAATAAACAAAAAACAAAAAATAAACAAAAAAGAATTCAAAAATTTCAAAAAGTTTAAAAATTACGGCCTTACGTTTTTTTTTTGGGAAATTTTGCAAAAAATTTTAAATTGATTTATTTTAATTCGAATCGGTTTAGATAAGTTTCTTTTCATTCAAATAATGCTTTAAAAGAAGAAAAGAATAAAAAATAACAAAAAAATAAAAAAAATATTTTCAACTCTAAAATTTCATAAGGCTTACCCCTTGCCTTTTTTTGAGAAATTTAGCAAAATTTAAAAATTTGTTTTATTTTAATACGAAATTGTTGCAATAAGCTTCTTTTCACTCAAATAATGCTTGAAATTAAAAAAAGAACAAAAAATAATAAAAAAATGTAAAAAATCTATAAATTTGTCAATCTACTAAGGCTCATTTTTGCACCAAGTTTTGCCTATAACTTGGTCGGTATACAACGGATCTCCAATCTGTAACCTGTGGTCGATAGATAGCACTAATGGCTACATTTTCTTCTTCGACGGCTATGCGCTCAGATGTCTGTGCCAGAAGTTATTCGAGGAACCAAGTTCCATGCCCTGTTTGTGAAAATGCAAAATTTTTCTTATTTTTGCACCAAGTTTTGCCTATAACTCGGTCGGTATCTAACGGATCGCCAATCTTTAAAATGTGGTCGATAGATGGCACCAATGACTACATTTTCTTCTTTGACGGTCATGCCCTCAGATGTCTCTACCAGAGTATATTCGAGGAACCAAGTTCCATACCCTGTTTGTGAAAATGTAAAATTTTCCTCATTTTTGCACCAAGTTTTGCCTATAACTCGGTCGGTATCCAACGGATCGCCAATCTTTAAAATGTGGTCGATAGATGGCACCAATGGCTACATTTTCTTTTTGGACGGCCATGCCCTCAGATGTCTGTGCCAGAAGTTATTCGAGGAACCAAGTGCCATATCCTGTTTGAGAAAATGTAAAATTTTCTTGATTTTTCAGCAATTTAGCAAAATTTATAAATGTGATATATTTTAATGCGAATTGGTTGCAATAAGTTTCTTTTCACTCAAATAATGCTTTAAATTAAAAAAAAGAATAAAAAATGAGAAAAAAAAATTAAAAAAAATTTCAACTCGAAAATTTCATAAGGCTTACCCCTTGCCATTTTTTTGAGCAATTTAACAAAATTTAAAAATTTGTTTTATTTTAGTGCGAATCGATTGAAATTAATTTCTTTTCATTCAAACAATGCTTGAAATAAAAAAAAAGAATAAAAAACAAAAATTAAATAAAAAAATTCAAAAAATTTGAAAATTTCCTAAGGCTAGTGGGTCAAGAGCGAAAGGGTATTTCAATCGCTCCGGTCTTCTTATTGTGCGCGCTCCCGCACAGCTCATGGGAAAAAGAGGTAGCTGTATCGCAGGAATCGCTCCTGCGTGCAGCGCTCCGTGTGGAGCTACCTCAAGCGCACCGCACACTTTAGAGAGCGAGAGCGGTGCGCTCCGCTCTTGCAAAAGAGCTACTTGACCCAACACTAATCACAGTACGTGAGGAAATCACAAAAAGTTCATAGTAACTTTATGGAAAAAAACCCATTACTTAACAGAAAGAAAACAGAAAAGTAACGTCAATATTCTTATACTGTATTACACCATGAACTAACTAGTAATAAGACACTTACACTAAGTGAGTTAGGTAGTAGTTCGGATTGGAACAGAACAGATAGTTCATTCGTTCCGTAAGTTTCCTCTCGTTCCTTTCGTTCGTTTCGTTCCTTTTTATGCCTTATTTTTGTTTCTTTTTCGTTTATTTTCTTTAGTTCCTTTTCTTTAGTTTTCGTTCCTTTTCTTGAATTTTCTTTCTTTTTCTTTTCTTTTTCTTTCTTCACGTTTCTTTTTTCCCTTTTTTGTTGATTTTCTAACCTTATTTTGATGTTTTATTCACTTCGTTTAAAACATATCTAAACAGCTTCAAATTTATGAAATTCGTTCTGAGAACCAAATGAAACACATCAATCTCAGCCAATGATGCATTTAAACCATTTCGCTGTCTGTAATGTTGAAAAGCTTACTACAGAGCACAAAAGTATTACATTGGTACAAAGAATTATTTATAGCGCAATACACATCATCGCACTCATCACGCAAAGACCATTATAATTGAAACAAACATACCCGGGGGTATGGATATACAGCTTCACCACTTCCGGATCGGGGTTTACAAAAAATGGACCGGGAGATCGATGAAATAATTTCACTTGTCCGTGTTCGGGACATAAAGAGAGAGAGAGGGAGAGAAAAGACAGAACGCGGGAAAAAGGGAACAAGGATCGTTCGTGCAAAGTGTAGCGCAATAGGATGGAAAGGAACCAACCTTCCGGTGTTACCCTTTATTCACACCTGGTAGAGGCGCGTTGTGGTCAAGGACATCGGACCCGTTGAGGTGCGTGCATGCGTGCGGGATATGAGGTGATGTGTTTGTACGGCCCAGAGTTAACTGCTTTATGTTTGATGCCATTTTCTTAAGTGCATGGGTGCAGATTGACTCAGCACAGCTAAATTTAGCTACCATTTCGTTACCAGCAGACGCGTGTCAGACGTAAGACGTGGCGGGGTAAAGGTAAAAAAGGGAAATACATTTTCCATGGTAATAACAATACCTCACACGCAAACACAGGGTGATTCAAACAATGTGAAAGTAAGAGAAAATATATTTTTAACATACAATCACTAGGTACACCCTTTACAAACTAGATTCTCAAACAATGGTTTAACATGAAGGTTTGAGTAGCAAAATATGGACTTCATTATATTACTATTGTTTATAAATATTCGCCTCAGAACATAACCTTATTCGTACGATCTCATTTGCAAACCCTATGGAACTATGTCCTCTTACATATGTCTTAATAAGAATGATGTCTTAACGAACCTACGAACGATGACGCCCGTAAGTGTAACCCGTAATGGAGAGAGAAGAAAAAAAAACCCGAAACCGGTTGGATTTTAAATTTCCGAAGGCTAGGCTTCACTTTAGCCATTTGTGCTCACACCCACACGGCGTGTACTGTAAGAGGATTTTAAGGTTTCTTTTGATTACAAAAGTTGTCCCCATGCGCGAATGAGAAGATTCGTGCCCGTGTCACTGTGTGGTTTAGAACATTTGGCGAACGAATGTGTGGCGGACTTACCTTCGGCCGTGGACACTTCTCTTTGGCAATCTAAATCTAGCTTATTGGCGACTAGGAGGATTGGTGCTGGCTGACTACCTTTCACACGACTGATCACATTTCTCATACTTGCGATATCCTGTAACGAAAGAAACATGTTTAATGTAATACACAATTATTGCACATTATTTATATGCTTAAAGAAAGCCACAATGCAGACAATCTCATTATAAACGGCGCATCAAAGGAAAGTTCTTTTCATTTATGAATATAATATCTGCTTTTCGTTGCGTTGTTCTTAGTGATCTCGTGTGGGGTGTAAATGTGAGTGATATTTATACAAATCAAAGAAAAAAAAGAAATGCGGCGACAGTAAGAGCAAATACGAGAAAAATGCAAAGAGTGGCGAACGGACACAATGAAGAGAAAAAAAGAAAGAAAGGAAAATGGTAATGTTTATGCATAATGTTTAAGTGTAGCTACAATTTCCTACAAGTGGACGAACGGTTCTCAAGCAGTACTTTGGAAAGTGCTTCACCATCAACATCGAAGATCAAAACGTCTGTCGCATCGAAAGGTGGCAATGGATTGGTGCGCGGTAGGGAAAAAGTATACTCCGCAAAACCACATCTACGGTAAAATATGTTTTAAAGAGTTTTTTGTTGTTGTTGCTTTACAATTCCTAGGTTCGTGGCTCGTTACTGAAGGAAAACGCTTAATGCTTAAGGGAGCATGATTTATAATGCCTTTACATCTATATGCCGTAGATATATGTATGTGGCGTTATTCGCTATACCTTACCGGCACGGTAAGTATATATTGTGGCACGATTTGTAAGACTTCTGCAGCAAAAAAAAAAAGAGAAAAGTTTCACCTACCTGAAATGTCTGGTGGTTTGTTAGGGAATACATAACGATAAAGCCATGACCATTTTTGATGTACAAGTCTCGCATCGAGGCAAACTGTTCGGTGCCTGCCGTGTCCAGAATTTCCAGCACGCAAGGAGAATTGTCCACCTGCAAAGAGAGAGAAAAAAAATGAAAAGCACAATTATTACAAACATGGTTAAATCGATTTTTGCTCACAAACACACACATAAATTGTAGAATTGACCCATAATATACCGCCAACCGTAAGTAGCGTCAAGTCATTCAATATGCAGTCAAACCGTGGCGACTGATTTCCCGACACAACCCCAAACATAGTAATGGTTCAAGAGCGCATGCAAAAGTTCAAAAGAAATTGGCAGCAAATAAAGGCGTAATGCTTTCCTTCGTATCGTATTTCTAAGCCCCCCCCCCATGTGAAGCAGTTTGTAGTGAAAGAAATGTAATGTAAACATTCTTTTGCTCGGGACATGAAAACTCAAGCAACGCGAAGCATTAGCGTATTCTTTATCCTATGTAAAACGCCCTTCATTTTCCATTCGCTATGATGAAATAACTATAAAAAGGGTCATGAAGGGTTTCCGATAGTTAATACGTACTAAAGAAAACAAGATCCAATTTGAATGACTTTAAATGGTTTAAAATATAGTATTATTTGAAGTAAAGAAGGCGATTTTTTAGAACAAAATCAATTGTGAATTTTTGGAGTTTTCCACCGAGACAAGTATGTCGTGATCCCTTTATGCTGTTCCGTTCATTTTTCTAATAGTACGGGTTTATTAACTGCTCTAAACAACGTGTCCAACCAACTTCTTGTAGTGTAATTCCGTTTCCGTTCGTCCTTGAAATATTTCATGAAAGATTTATACAGAGAATTCCTCTAATCCCGTTGTATATCATTATTGTGAATGTAAATAGTATTTTTTAAACAGAAGAATGGCTGTTAATTCGAAAAAAAATCTCATCTCGTGGATATTTCCCAAAAAAAAATTCTATAAATTTGCTAATCTCTTAAGGCTATGCCTTACCTTTTTTTGGGAAATTTAGCAAAATTTATATATAGATGAATTTTAATGCGAATCCATTGAAATGTGTTTCTTTTCATTCAAATTATGCTTTAAATAAAAACAGAATAAAAAAAATTCAAAAATTAATAAAAAAATTAAATTTGATAATTTCCTAAGGCTATAGCCTTAGCTTTTTTTTGGGAAATTTAGCAAAATTTATAAATTGTTGTATTTGAATCCAAATTTGTTGATATAAGTTTCTTTTCACTCAAATAATGCTTTAAATAAAAAAAGAATAAAAAAATAAAACAATAAAATAAAATAAAATAAATAAATTGAGCTACTTGCAAAGCAAAGCATCTTTGCAAGCTACTTTCAAAGCTTGTAGTGACGGGGTAAAATATGATTAATTTTCAAAAAAAAAATCAAAATTTGCTAAATTTGAACAAATTAAGCTATTAAAAACTACGAAACCGAAAAACGTATAAATTATTTGTTTCCTGACTATAAAAGATTTTAGTGATGGTTTAGCTAAAGGTAAAACAAGTGTTAAATACCATCTTGCCTACGAACGTGTAAATTATTTGCTTAGAATTCTTCAAACATCAGGTTTATATCACAGCACACATCATAAAAGGTATAAAAATCAGAAAGTCGCTTTAATATTTCACCGCGAACGATCGTACGAAACAAAGCTCATTTCAGCAAGCACATGAGAAACAGGGCAAAAACGTGATAAAGTTCAATTTTGAATTTTATTTCCATTCCCTCCTGCAAAGTGCATGGCCCTGCTGAACCATTTTGTGATATTTCACGGGACTAGTTAGGGTTCTTGCAAGTGCGATGTAGCAACAAGCAAGTGCCGGTGGAGCAATAAATGTTCTTTACCCCGGGAGCTTTTGCCTGGTGTAATTCTCGTAAACAATTTCACCCACCGTTTTTCGTTTTTGGTGTGTAGTTTCATTTGAGCAAAAAAAAATGGAAAGGAATGGTAAGCTTTCAAGTTGGAATTTGAACGAAAATATTTAATCTACAATTTGCTCGGGTAATATAAAAATACTCTGCCGTCAACAGCTCCATCCAAGTGATTAATAGTACTTTAATAAACAAAAATACAAAAAAAGAAACACTTGAAACATTGATTGCTTGAAAAAATAAAGGGAAAAACTTATCGTGGAATGCAATTCTGAACAACTAATTGCAACTACTTCAACTACCACATCCATGATGTGAGTGAAGGCTTGAAAGCCCTTTTTGTGTGAAAAAGAAGTTTAGTGCAATCACTGGGAAATGGATGATTTATACTGCAGCGCTTGTTCACATACTTTATCACGAATTAGTTAGAAATGTGCACTATTAGTGGCGATGATGGTGCGGATGCACTTTATCGTTATCAGCGTCCCTCTCCCTTCTCACAGCTGCCTGTACTATAAATAACGCGGGGGGTCTCTACCACTTTAGCTAGTTTATCAACGAAATCCTGCAGCCACAAACACATTTTACATTAAATATGCATGTGTTTGCAATAATTTCAACGATACTGTACGGCACAATTCTTGGTGAGAATAATATTTTAATGGTGAAAGGTTTCAAAGTTTCAATTTGTGTTTTGATTTCATTTCCAAGGTTTTCCCAATTACTCAACACGCAGCAAGGTGCCCGAAAATGAACGCATTTTGGGAGGACATGAGGTCGAGATAGGTGACATACCGTACCAAGTGTCGGTTCAGTTGCTCAGTGTTCACGTTTGCGGCGGGTCACTCATCAGCCAGCAGTGGGTGATAACGGCAGGACACTGTGCCGCTACCTCAAAAGAATCCAAATTGAGTGTAAGAATTGGCAGTACTTATCACGACCGTGGTGGACATGTTATCAAAATTTGCCGCATCCATCAGGCATCCACTCTACAATGAGTCTACATTCGATTATGACTTTTCACTGCTAAAGTTGGAGCAGAGTTGGAAATACCCGGACAACGTAAGACCTGTCCAACTACCTAGGGAGGATGCTTTTTACCAGGACGGAACGGTGTGCGTAGTTAGTGGATGGGGTGACACACTAAACCCGGCGGAATTAAAAGACCGACTGCGTGCAACGGATGTAGCGTTAGTTAATGATGCTGTTTGCCAGACAGCTTACGTATCGTTTGGCACAATTACCGAGCGTATGGTGTGTGCTGCCTATCACACAGGAGGGCGTGATGCTTGTCAAGGTGATACCGGTGGTCCGCTAGTGTACGAAAACACATTGATTGGCGTTGTTTCTTGGAGAAACAAAAGCTGCACTACCGAGGCACAGCTTCCAGGTGTCTATGGACGTGTCACCTCAGTTCGCACGTGGATTGAGGAAATAAGCAATGTGTAAGAGTACATTCATGATGGATCGTACACGATCTCCAGGCAATGATTATTAGATGAAATGCTTGTTAATCACTTTTTATTGAAAGTGATAAAAATAGTTCTTTATTTCCCCTTTTATTCATTAGAGAATCAAGAGCTTTTCTGGAGCTCGTCTAAGCCATGCCTCTACCATTCTTGCTACCATGTAACCCGTCACCGTCACTACTTATATTGCACATATTTTCCTTTTTGGGTTAAACCCACGCAATAGACCGTGCACGCTAGTATTGCGATGAAGTCACCGAATTTTTCGACGAAAGAAGATGCTTCAAACCATGGCTGGTGTGAATCCATTTGGTCGACAGGTTCGATTGCACGTGTGGGTGCTACCATCGTCTCTAGTCCTCACCTCCCGGCATCATCCGGTTCTGTCTACTCGGAAACGAGTAAGTGTTATTTTTGGGTTAAGGCTATCTCAAGGTCAGTCGACGCTAATGGGCAGGTTATGTTTCAGGCAGAAAAATTGTAACGCATCTCGAAGTTGTTTACCAAAACAAGAGAATTCCCCAAAGAGTCTTCAAATCGGTTTTGCTATATCACACCATGTGTGCAGTGAGATGTGAGGCTTGTTTAATTACAGTGCTAACGCCACCTTTTGCTTGTCGATGTGTCACGCCTAACACTACGTAACACTAATTCATTCGGGAAAAATAACGGAAACAGTAACGTTACTAACGGTCATGTACTTAGAGGGTAATTAGCGATGGATTGTAACACAGTAACTGCTGTAGTTCTTGAGTTTCAAAATAGGAATATTGCTTTTGATATTCAATCTCCTCGAAAGTGGCTTAAATACATTACGGGTTCTATTTAAAAGTAGAGCAAGAAAGCGGATAATGCTATCTAAAATATCCTATTCGATTTCAACTCTAAAACCATATGTTTTTCAGTGTTTTTTTTTGGAATGTCCTCTCAATTTTTATTTACAGCTAGATAGCCAAGTCTATCTATTTCCTGTTGGCCATAGAGTTAAACGTTAGAACGTATGATTTGAGCTGTCTATTTTGAATGTACAACGATTCTGTTATTCTCTCATTTAACCCAACCACACATCATACTGCTTGTTGTTACCGTGCCTCTTTAGTACTTCCAACAGCAAAAAAATAGTAACTGAATGTGTCACTTGCTATGAAGTACATAGCTTCTGTGTATGTGTGTGTTTGTGTGACTTCTTTCTTGACAGTCGTCGTCGATGTTAACATTTTCTGTCAATTTCCAAAGCGGAAGTGACAAAACCTTCATTGGTACGAGACGTGATCGTGTGTGAAATATTGAATACGACGACTTTATCGCTTCTTCACAAGAGACACTGCGCCGACGGTTTGCCAAACTGTGGCACTCTGTCGCACTCTCTTTCTCCCTTGTCCAGTAACCTATTATTGATGGAAGCAGCATAGGAAGGAAAAAATCTTCTGGTTATTCGTTTCCATTTTATTGGCATTTATGTATTCTGCCCGCTTGGCTAACCACCCTTCCGGTGTGCATTCGTATGACAATTTAATGTGTCGTTAGCCTATCCATTTATATTGTGCCAAGCTTTACGTTCGTGTATGGCGGTGAGTATGGAAGACAAAAAAAATGGCGCCTTAACTATTAGCCATTCATTTGCGTTTCTTAACATTATTATTCACTATTGAATTTTGTTATAAAATAAATTAAATTAAACATAAATAAGTATTCAAAAAAGATCATTTAAACAAAATTTCAATGCAATTGATACTTAAAAAAACCCTTTCTTAGATGAAATAAAAACACACACAAAAACACAGTAATGAAGAAATGTATATACTTCACATCCGAAGCGTAACTGCTAGCCGTTCGCTAAGTTGGATGCGTTTTGCTTGACTGACATTTCAATTGGCAATGATTTCTAAACTTCCAATCACTTTCACATCACTACCGATGCGTGTCCAACAAAATAATGCCCTTGAAAATGGCCAAACCATATTAACCACTATATCCGCCTATTGATACACGAGACTTGTATGATTCTGGAAGTATTGAACACTATGGTTTAAACATTTTTTGAGACTATATTTCTGAGTACATTGAAGATATTGATTTAATTTTAATTAGCTATGTTAAAATGCATTCAAATGCTTAGAGACCATTGGACCAGAGGCTCAGAGACACGATATGAAACATGTTTTAGAACAAAGTGGGCGACGGGTGTCCACAGGATGGATCTCACTCTGCACAAGTAGTGTGGTCTACACATTAGCATCGCGTAAAAGAAAAAAACACAAAATATATATGTACAATACACTCTGCGTCACAGAAGCGAAGGTCGACAACTCGCACGCCAGTGACAAGTGACAAAGAGAGGCAAAGATCGACCAGCAGCATGGTGCAGTTTTGCTGCCTCGTATGTGAGTTTGCTTTTCGCGGACTCCACCGCCGAGATAGCTGGACAACGAGGTGGATGATGGGTTTTGTGGTGGAAACGAACTTGATCTCCGTTCCCAGCCCTCTTCCTCCAGTGTCTGTCTGTGCAATGGATCCAAATCGCCAATGAACCGTGTACTTGGGCGTGTGTATGTTGCTTAGTTGGTGGCCATTCAACATCACCACTACAGCTCTCGCAATAGAATTGTGACTTGTACACATATGTTAGCCACCGTCAACAAATCTGACCATTCGGATACAAGCAAATAGACATCCAGTATACCGAGCTCGATATAGCCCCCCCAGTGAGAGTATGAGACGATTTTATTTACATTATGAACATATCACTCGAATTACTCATCAACCGGATATCTGACGTTAGCAGGTCTCGTACGATTCATCTTAGTTGTAAAGATAAAGATGATCCACACATGGTCCGTCAGGATATACCCATGGAGCACACAGTCAACAACCTCAGGGTTACGCAATATACCTAAATTGTCCTACTTTCATGCTCAGTCGTTATTGCAGAATTCCGCGAAATCAAATCTTAATCATTTTGTTTTATTTAATGTCCACTGTTGTGCAATACTGATAGCAATACAATGTGATAACGCATATTCTGAGAAACTTTAACAAGCGGTCAATGAATCACAGCTTGACGCCAAAGACGCGCAATAAGAGTACACTCATGTAGAGTTGACGAATTTCCAAAAAAATACTTTACTGTTTCAATTCACTTTTGGTGATCTTTATGGTTACAATTACTTATGTAACTTTATTGTGAACAAAAAAAAAACTATTTCAGATATCCACTTCCACCTGATCACCGGAAAACAAACACGTGCACACACACACCAACCTTCTGTGAGAAAAAAGGCTGCTGGAAGAGGCGTAGGGTTATAAAACATCCTGCGCTTTGGTGTGTTCCAACGCTGGGTAAGATTTACGCAGGCTAAAAAGCCTCTAACAACGACCGTGACATGACAGCATCGTTTGAACTCGTTCAGAGACAGAGACACACACACAAGATGCAGACAAAACCACTCGCAAATTGCCTCGGGAGAGTTGAGTTGCAGCAGCACCTTTAGCTCTAAACTGACTGACACCCCCCCCTTTCCAAGAGCCCAACCCCAATCCCTTTATGCTGGCATTAAAACCCGCAGTGCTGGAGGCGAAACTACTAATTTTGAACACCGATCACCAAACCGCCCCAAACCGCTCAAATGCATTAGAGTACCATCAAGGGCAGTGCACAGACACAGACGGATATAAAATGCGGTGCGAAAACCAAAACAAAATGGCACAAAAAAGAAACCCAAACTGAAACTCCCCACCGGAAATGGAAATTTTTCCCATCGCCTTTTTACTCTGCCTTCCTAAAGCTTTAGCTGTGCCCTTCCCTGTACCCACATTACCTTGTAATGATAGTTGAAGTAATTGAACTCAAATCAACAACAAAAAAAAACGTTTTAAGCTGTATCAATTGTACAATAAGATTTCTGCAACTCTGGTTGATGGCTGTGGACGGTAATGGGAGGTAAGATTTCAATTAAAATAAAACATGGGCGTTCGTACAGGAACAACTATTGGGGGGAAAAAGATTCTTCTGGCAATTTTTTTCGCTCAAATATATTTAAATTTAACGCTTTAAACTGCCTTTTTTTAGTCTTTGAGTTCAGTTTTTTTTTTCAGAAGTGCACTATGTTGCAACGGAATGCCAGCACTTACTATGGAAGATGTAAGAATTTCTCAATGACACCAACAACAAGGCACGCAATACAGCCTCGCTGACCATATCGAACTGATGATCACTTCGTAGTTGGCAGACACCTCGAACATGGTCGGATCGTCCGACTTACGGATTAGGTATGGCATGCATGCACAAATAAACAACTAAGTGAGCAGCTCTGATAAGGATGGTCACTACTACTCTGCGCCTAGTTGCTTTGCAAGATGCGTTTTATGGCACAAAACTATTTGCCCGCAATGAGATCTATTTGATCTATTGCGTTATTATCAATGAGAGGTGTATCATGTATAGGAGATCCACAAGACATCCGGATTATGAAATTGAACAGTTCAGTTTGTACGAATTTATTGTATAAAATAAAGGAAAATAAGAAGATCTTTGATCTGGTATGTTAAAAATTTATTGAATTTCACCCGAAACATACTACAAGAAAATAAGTGAAGGCGATTCTTTAACTTTCGGGTATAAACGATTTTGCAGCTGTCTACAAATGTCAAAAAGCATATAGAAAAAAACCAGTTTAAGGTATGATCTCAATGTTAGAATTAAAAATATCCGCTACTGGTTTTAGTTGGTTCTTGTCCAATTGTGGATATATGTACATTCAAGCTGACCGTATAGGTCCAACACCAACATCTGTGTGTTATGAATTACTCAAAGTTGATTGCAGTCAAGTTTTACGATAAGAGAATTCGGTCCAATTGACAATTGTACTCCTACGATCTGCCCAGTGTAATGAAAACTGTCTTCACTGCCTTGAGGCTATGGAGCATTGCACATGTTCGTTTGCAACCATCCAACAATGGCAAAGCCTCGGACAAGTATCAAATACACCAAGACTAATGCACTTCACTAGTGCACGTGTTCGTGTGTAGTAATCGGAACACTTTCATCCAGCAGCTTCACACACATTTTACGGCATGATTTTTATGCTGCTGCTCTGGAATAGCATCTAAAAATGGGACATCATTCCCCTCCTACTGGCCTTCTTTGGCGAGACCCGCGCTAGTAAGCTGTAGCGAAAGTGGCGTGGATAGTATCATGGAAAGGTGGGAATCTTAGCACCAAAAACTACACCAAACACTACCACCACATAGGGTGAGACACATTTTGCCAGCAAGTTTCCGCATTTGCAGCGTAAGGAAGACGAGTAAAAGGTTTCTTGTGGTATGTAGTAAAATGAACAAATATGTGGCAAGTGTCTTATAAAACCTAAGTTATATTATTTCTATGGAGTAAACTCAGATCACTTTTTGGCATCATTTTTAATATACTTTGATATTTATTTAGATTTGGTACTTGGTGCTGTCGGATGAAGATCGACAATGATGCCCTCAAAAACACCAGGACGTCATATTCAAGATCGCTAATGCAGGATATAAATTTTAACAGCTCTACAAAAGATCTCATCACTCTTTTATCAGATTCATGATTATCTCAAATTAAGATCAAATTCTTCAGATTCAAAGATCTCTGAGGATTGTCAAATCTCTGAAGATACATCAATGTCTAAGAAGAGAGAGTCTCTGAAGATCCAGAAATCTCTGAAGATCCAGAAATCTTTGAAGATTCATCCATCATTCAAGAAGAAAAAGAAGGCATAGGTATTACAAATTTGTTAAACTATTTCGAATTCTTACAAAAAAAACTCCGTCGCGATTTGAATTTTCCTGTCTACATCCAAATGAAATGAGCATTTTTAGCTACCAAAACTCAACCAGCACAATATGCTTTTGGGAAGCACACAGAGCAAACGTAAGGTACTTAACAAAATTTTGCGTTTCGCTTTCTTCCTTTCTACATATACCTTGTTATAAGCTCGGGGGGTTTTTTGTTCACATCGCTCATGTTATGGCCCTGATCTCGTCTTCAACTTCCATCACCCATTCGTCAGCTTTTTATCGAGTGTTACCACTACCAGCAACGTGTGTATTCTCAATTTTCACTACCACCCGAGTGGTGGTAGTTGGAAATCCCTGCCAATGAAAATCAATTTCACTGATGGGTAGTCACGGGGAAATGTATTCAAAGTTGGTCGGTTCGTTGGGCCGCAGCTGGGGTTTTTTTTGTTTTCATGGTAGATCCAGCAAAAGTTTAGCTTGGTTGATAACTACAACTACTTAATCACTGAGCTCATCACCGAAAGCACTTTCAGCTGTGTTTAATGAGTGATTTCAACGTACCTCCTCCACGTAGCCGTCTTTGCCTTTGAAAAGTAAGATCTTTGATTAACTGGTAATTACAACATACAAAAAGAGGAAGTTTGTTGATGATTTTTCTATCAATTTTACAGGGTTCACCGGCTCCTTTTTAACTTTCGATAGAACATATCATTTCTTCAAAGTATTTTTACGGATAAGAAAAACTTTATTAGAAGTTAAAGACGAGCTAGTAAACCCTGTATATTGGATAAGTGAGAGCTCCTCAGACAAACCGATCAGTATAAAATGTCTGATTAAGGACAAACAAAAAGTCAACCCTAAATTAAGCAATCAATTCGTTTGATAGTTCTATGCATGTTTAGCAAAAATCTGCATTAGTTCAGTACAGTACACACTTTGTACACCCCACATTGCATGCCACACATGAAGGGTACGCTATCCGTGCTGAGCTTAAAAATAACGCCAACCATAAAAACGGCTAACTGTGCAACACTCCAAGTTGCATTGAATTTGTTCTTCGGTCCAATAGCTCGTCTCAAGTGGCTCGTACTTGAGTGGCACAGCATTTTATGTTGTGTTGTGTTTTTTTTTGCAAAACCACGTGCAACCGATATCGTCTCTACGAAATAGCTCTGTATTGTACAAAAAAAAAACCTGATGGCGTGTGTACGGTTGCGCTTGTTTTTTCACGGTTTCGCTTGATTGTACAGCCTTTTTCACTTCGGCCACCAGCCGTATATGACGTTTCGTTTATCCAGTTTCAGGGACCGTGCACTATCGTCTAAGTTTCGCTGCTCGTTAGTCAACGGTTCATATTTTACCACGTATAACATTTTCGTAAATATTTTCCATGTTTTGGGGTGTGAAGTATCGCGTCCAATGATTTGATTACTTTTGTAGGTCAGCAAATATTGTCCCAATGTTGTCCTACATGTTGTGCAAAATGTATGTAGCAATTAAAGCAAATGGGGTTTTCTTTTTATTTTTCAAATTATTTAAACCTCGAAAGGAAGTAGTACTCAAAGTTATAATTAAACAAAGTATATATGTTTACAGTTGCAAGTAAATAGATTGCTTAAAGTGATTTTCATCTTGTGGCAACGACTTACAGGAAATGGAACTAGTCTAAATGTATATTATACAACTCTAACATTTTCACACCCGGAAAACCCTAAACAATGGTTTCCATCAATCACTTTCATTTGCGCTCGCGACCATATGCGAATAAAAGTTGACAGAAAATTCACACTTGAAGGCCCAATAGTCCATTGAAAAAAATATGTGTCAAGTCAAAACAAAAAAATAATGATTGGGGTCTATGACACCTTATAGTAGTTTTCCTGCATGCGTTTTGACGTTGGGCTTATTATTTCATGACGTTGAACTTATTTGCTGCTAACTTTTTATACATACAGGTAAACAAAATTTGCTTATATATGTTAAAAAAAAATACCAAAAAAAAAGTGATAGTAATAATGACCCTAACAAAAGCTTCGATCAGCTGCTCGACAAATGTCAAAACAAAGAATTATTTTCCAACAAGTCTGGCCATGTTTCCTAAATTTTTTGAACATGTTAACAAACCCTTTTTATGGAAGTTTGTTTCAAAAGGAATTTACTAATTTATGGCCAGAAGTTGCTCAATTGTTTGGTCGGCCTGGTGGTAAAGATGGGAACGACGCCGATCTCAAGCGGAAAGACCGGGGATCAAATCCCATCCGGATCTTCCCGCCGCAGGACTGATTCTTCTGTGCTCCTGCTATAAACTGAAAATAGCAAACCATAAGGATCTACTTGAGGTTGTAGTGCTATAAAAATGAAATTTATGCTTTCTAAAATCAGTATTCTAGACCTCTCCTTCCGCGAGCATTCACCAAGAGATAGAAATAAACTATATTTTACCCAACTCTGGCTCAAAAATGGGACATTAAATAATAGCAAACTGTATTAGTTACAGCATCGGGTTAGTAACGTACGTATGCAATGGTATTGCACTTGCAAACTGCATGTCTTTGTAGAGACACAACAAAAATCCAAAACACTTGTATGACAGCAGGAATAAACAGCTAACGTTACACATTACTTTAGTCTTCCCCGTACGAGGCGTAACACATGTACAGTTGAGGAGTCTTGCTGCTGCTGCTGCTCCATCAAGGGAACACCACATCATGGCCATTCAAATCATACTCTAGCACCCATCCTCACTGGCAGGGGTAAAATAACATGCTCCTTTTACATACGCCACCCCCTTATCCATACCTGTTGGCGCATATTTTTTTCCGGTTGAGCATAATTTTCTTCGTCTTTCATGCAATGAAAATCCGTTACGTTGAAAAAACACGTTACACTTTGGAGCCAGTTTTTCCCTGGAGTTTTCGCTGAAGCACTCTCTCCTTCTCTCTGTTCCTCCTCGCACAATAACAACACCAAAAACCTTCTCCTATCCGCGATCCACTATATTCGTTTCCTTCGTGGTGTTCAAAAGCAGCTCCAAGCTCTTAGCTCTAAAAACTGGTAAGGTGCAAAACAGTGGTTTGGTCAATTGGAATGCTATGCCTACTGACACGCTACCCACATATAGCGAAGGCGCCAACGCAGGTGTTGGTGATTTGGTCTATGCGTGGGGGCTCATTGTTTGATACTGAGCGCGCGTTTGGGCGACCCTGTTTCATGTACGGCCTGTGCAATGTGAAGCGCACGACGCAGTCTCTTGATGATTTTCGCACGTTGCAATTAATGTTGTCTGCTTCGCAACATTACAATACCGTACACCTGAAGACCTCCAACCAACAATGAGATGCAGAAGGAAAGCCATCTGCAGAAAAATGTGACACTGAGATAATATCTGAGCACCCGGGGGAGGAGAGGATTTGGAATACAAAAAAGGTACTTGGATTCTGAAAAGCGGCATGGAAAATATTCTACAAACCACAAAAGATAAGGAAGTTACCGAGCGCAAATGTTTTGTCAGCAATGTGATACTTGAAGAAGTTGCTCATTCAAACGAATCGTTCGCTCCCTTCTTCGTCTCTCTCCGATCGTCGTCGTCACTATCATCGTCTCTCCATAACGACCATGGTGACGCGTCACTTCCCAGGGGCATACATACCCCCCTAATTTTCCCTTTCCTCGGAACATACGACCCAAAATAACTGGATCGTGTTATAGTCTAGTCATCGCAACGCCAGAGCTTAATGAGACCAATTATCGAACAGACCCCTACAAAACAAACAGAAAATTCCCAGTCGAAGGCAAGAAATAGCTCACTGTACAACGAGTTTTAGCACTTGATTCGCTGTCAAATATCGCTTAGCTTGTGTACATGTTTTCCCTGAAGAATGTATGTGTAGCCCTCCTTCCAGGGCCGGAAGCAACCATTCTGAACATTCGATAGAAATAGTTGAAAAAGCACGGGAAATATTTCGCTAGGAAAGTTCGCCCATGGAACGTAGCATTTATACGCACAGTGGTGGTCAAAGATATAAGGTCTAGTATGATATCTAACCTTTTGTAATTAAAGTCAACCCACTTTTTATAACCGTTTTATTATACCAAATAAGCTATACCATGGGGCGGTCCGGTGGTGCATGTGATAAACGGCGCCAGTCCACACGGCCGGACCGGGTTCAAATCCCATCCGGACCGTCCCCCCGTAGCAAGGACTGACTATCCGGCTACGTGGTAAAAATAAGTCTAGTAAGCCAGAAATGGCCGGCGTGACCAGTAAGGTCGTTAAGCCAAGAAGAAGAAGCTATACCAAAAAAAGGTATACAAGTTATACCAAAAAAGCTTGTTTTGCGAGAGGTTCCTTTTTGTACAATTCCTGATAACAATTCCTACAATAAACCTGATAAAATGGAAGAGATTTTCAGGAAATAAACTCTTATTTTATTATTTTTCCTTGATCGCAAATGAGCATTTGTTTCCTACACACCTTTCACATGTTGAGACACTGGAACTACAGGGAAATGTTTGCTAACATGTGAGGAGACAACATCTGATGCTTCCAAGACCTTTAGAATGACTTTGGCTGATGGAGAATTTGTTTTATTTTCTACTATAAAAACTTTTCCCATTTGGCAAACGGAACTTTGGAAGGTCCTCAGCAGATTGGACTTTCAGCAATTCCGTTAGAAGTTCTGCGATGTTGTTAGGTAGGTTTCCTATTGACACTTTCTCTACATTCCATATCAGGTCCAAGTTCATTCAAGATTTAGACTTTCGAACTAATGTTTACCTGAGCCCAACAACTATTAACACAAAATCATTCGTTAAAAGAGACATTTTCGTAATATAAGTTGGAGCGCCGATCTGGGTACCTTTTATCCGGCGGTCCCACTATCCATCTAGCTCGGAAATGACATTTCTAAAGGCTAATAGACATATTAACTGCAAACCGGTGATGACAAGAAATAAAAGCCTCAATCGGAAATGGTACAATTGGCGCAATTTCGACCAAATAGAACATATTTATTTTGCAAAGTGCACATCCAAGAATGTTAACATTTAGCTTTAGAAAAAAAAATCCACCCATTACACACTGAACACTAATATTTATGTATCAATAAAAAAAATTTGTGCCTATTATCCTTGATATTCACTTATCCGGCAGGGGTCGAGTCCCGCTGAGCACGGATAATCGGCGTTCCACTGTATTGAAATTTACTTGTTGTGTAAGAAACTCGCTAATGGAAGGATTCAAAGTTTACAGACATATCAAGATTCCATAAGAATCAAAATCTATTATAACCTGAAAAAGCTGTCACAGTGTTTTGGCCGTATTTTAAGAATGAAAACTCTCATGTAAATTTATGTAAGTAGTTACAATATTGTGGTAAGAGATAACCTTATTCTAATGACCGCCACTGTACTATCGTTAACATCGTTAATGGCCGCAGAAGGATTTTCGATGGAATGGTGTGTCTCGGAACTCGCAAACCTCTGCGAGAGTTCGATACACTCTGATCCCTCTATCATACATACAACCGGTAAAACCGTGCCTTACTAGAAGGATGATAGACGTGCCACCATACGCCACACAACTACAAGCTACAACAAACCTTACCACATTACTATCCCAAAAATGGTGAAAGGCACCACCAACAAGTCGTGATGGATATGGCGTTGATTTTAACCGCGATTTACTTCACCTGGTTTGCCCCCTACCACCTACCTACAATATGCGCTATATGCTTCGCTAAAGGTTCCACAAATTGGCGAGAGGCCAGAATTTTAATGAGGATGCGCGGTATGTGTGTTCTTCCATCAGTCGACAGTATTGCGGCCCTCCATATCTCCACTGAGCCTCAAGCTTCATGTAAATTAATCAACACGCTATCGGGTGCACGGGTATGGCGCAACATTTACAGCTCCATATTACAAACGATTCTACGGTTATTGCATATTTTCCATCGAAAAGAAAAAAAACAAAAACGTTGTTCTGATAATACCCAGTGTTCTCACTCACAAATCTCACTTTTTAGCCTGCGGTTGCAATAGAGTATGTGTTGTACGCTTATTTACTACTTACTATTCGCGACTAGCTTACGGCACTAGCACGCGGGACAATAATCGAACTTTAGCACACAGCACAATCGTAAATGTGTTTATGAGGAATTACGAGAGCGATAAGAATCTTAATGAGTAGATTTCCTCAGACAACGGTTCTCGTCGCCTCGTGTTTCATTCCTCCATTCCAGTCTACGCAATCGGTCCTCTGCTTGCAGAGGTCTTTGCCTCCGTGGTGTACAACACACGCCGAGGATGTGCCAAGCAATAGTCGAGTTGCTGTTCCATGAAGACCACCATAATTCACCTTAGCCACCGGGCGAAGCGAAAACAACGGAAACGATAGCCTCCTGACATTCTAGGTTCTTTGCAGCAAAGCATGGAATAAGTGAGTTCCGACCATTCTCGTACGTATGCGGTTGAAATGCGTGTGAGCTCAAAACTGCTGCTGACGAACATGTCTCGCCACATCCACCGACAAACAGGCAGGTGAATATTGACGTAAAAACTGTTGTGTAGCACACATCAAATTGTTGAGGCGCAGTCTGTTGAAATTTTTTGAAGTACCAATTACAATTTCACTTTACATTGTTTTATTCTTTTAAAATCCGCTAAGTTCTTAATGCTCCAGACTTGATTTCGCGGGCTTGAACTTGAACAATTAAAGGCTTTATTATACAATGCGTTCCTCTATTCAACTCTTGCGGATTCTAAGGCACAAGATCTACTGTTTATCTACTGTAGCAAGTTCCTTTAAAATGCATCGTAGCTTTTGGGGATTTTATTGAGTAATAACAACACACTATTTCATTCCGTACAGTACAATACAACTTCCACTTTCGGTGAGGGATTTTTTTTTTGTAAATTCTTTTTCCTTTCCCCATGTTGGTTTGTTAAGATTCTAAAAAAGAACACATTTGTGCGTCCGGTGCGGCATTGCGAAGCGTTAGTTTTATTTATAAAACTATCCCGACCAAATTCCGTGTCTTTGCCACACTGGTGCATTTGGTGGTAAACGCTCTTACATGTGTGTATGTTCCACGGGAGGTGCATTGTACAGGAACGCTATCGTGTTTAATTCTGGGAGTGTCAAATCAGAAGATTTTAGAATTTTAAACGAAAAAAAAAAATGTATAACGACAAAAAAATCCTCAGTTTAAGTCTTTGAAGATCATTTTAAATACATTTGCTATAATTTGCATGAAAATCGTATCAAGTTCAGTTTATAGTACTGATAGTTGAGTTCTCCATGAGGTACATGAGTTCTTGAGATGCTAAAAGTCGTGAGAGTCACATGATATCCAAAATGTTTTTCCTAACCATACTATAAATTATTTCCTAAAAACATTTAATTTCATAAACAATATTTTCATTTCGTTAGTTAGAAGCTTACCTCAATCTCTTTTCGATAAAAATCCTCGATGGTTGGATCGTATTTTTCTATGAAGCAGCCCGAAACGAACTGCACCGTTAGGGCTGACTTTCCCACTCCACCGGACCCCAGGACGACCACTTTGAATTCACGCATTTTTAAACGTGTGAATTAGCTTCCAGCCCGTTGATGTACTGTAAATATTATCCGCTAACACAGTTGATGGTGGTAGTACAAACTTCACGTCACTTTGCCCGAGTGCAACGATCTTCCGAATGGGAAACACTCACTTGCTTTGGGAAATTGTGAGCAACATTCAAACGGAAATTATTGGCAAATGTTGACAGTCAACAAATAACCCGTGAAACACTTTTATTAACTGGAACGAAAACAGGATCTTTCTTGACGTATAGCTGGAACAAGGACGCTCTAGCACTTCACCGGTCACTTATCATTCTTTACCATAATTTTATGGCATTGACAAATTACTAACACCGACACACACACAAACACTGGGGGGGTACACAATATACCCGGGCGAAAGGCCTTTTTTTGTAACCGGTTACATTTGACTACCGGAAGCCAATACGAGCATTTTTCGTAATTAGAGGATATGCTTTTGCTTGATCACACACCCGAACGATCAACAGTACAAGCAAACAAATTTTCGCAAGCTAACATTTACACCTCACAATCACCATATACACATTAAAAATGCCACAGATGTTGGTAATGAGGCAGAAAACACTATCGGGGGAAAAAACACACACACTACAAACATCAAAAACTCCACGGAGCACGGAATGTATTTTACTGTGTGAACGATCGGTTTTCGGACGATCGACAAGGGTGTGTTAATTTTGTGCGCTAAATCAACCACCGAAGATCAAACGACACATCATCATTCAAGCAATATCGAATATTGTTAACACTTGATAACGGAAAATGATGCTAGCGTACAACTGTGTGTGAAGTTGAAGCTTCTTCTACTAAGGAAACTTCTTTTTTTTTCGTATTGCTTTACTGATAAGACGATCTACGCCGCAATTGTGTGCACTTGCTATGCTGAGATGCCTTTTTTTTGGCTCCTATGAACTAAACGTGTTGTAATACATCAGTTTAACTTGATTTCACTTTCTGCTTTATGGGCTCTGGGGCGCGGAAAGTTTAGAACAGAAACATCCTTACAAATTGACATTTGATCAGCTCGTTAGTTGCTTTTATGATGATATTGCTTCAGTTGTAACCTCACCCTTACCGAATTCGTCCATCAAAAGATGCTAGACTATTTTTTGTTTTCGGAGATAAAACTATTACTTTTTTCGCTTGGATTCTAAGTTGTAGCTTGAGCACTGTAGTCGTTTGAGCAATGTGGCATCGGGTTTGTGCCAGATGAGGAGTTAGATACGTTGAGGCGCAAGACAACAACAACAATAGGCCTGTGTTTGTTTGCGAAATGTGTTGAGGTTCCTTCCCTTTTTTCTTCTTCTCTAGTGCATCATAATCCTGCCAAGGCTGTAGTGCTGTAGCCGATGCAATGCTTCACAACAAGCTGCAACTGGAAAGATCAGACCGACAAACCGATTGTTTATGTTTGTTGCGTGCCACTCAAAACACTGTTGCTGCTGTTGCTGGTGCTGGGTTCGTTTGTTTGTGACGCTGCTTTCCTCGCTGACTGGTCCGGTCAACTGCATTCTAATTATCCTATTCATATTCCATACATGCGCCGCCTTCGTTCCACATGGAAATCACACACAAAACACGCACACACACACTTGGTCTATGATGTACGGGCGAGGGATGGGAAGCATAATTTCCGTCTCTTCTCCATATGAGCGCTTAGGAATATCGTCCGTCCCGATTGGGGGTTTTAAACTAAGCACATTTGCCGTTCGCAGCAAACAAACTGCCGCACCTGCAACAAATAAGTAAAAGAAGAACAAATATTAAAATAATATTCTAGACATAACACTCCGTCCGTGTCTCGTATCGGACCAGAATCAGAAGTCAATCAACTTTCAACGCTAATAAACTCATTGCGACGGATATGGCTAGTATATAATGGTGCTTTGTAGTCTGATTCGGTGTTCCTTTACGCAGACATTCATTGAGCACTGTTGTCCCGGGGCTTGTCAACCCAAAACGTT
>STHC01002402.1:0-22932 GCA_016254315.1 Anopheles parensis
TCCAGCGGAGGACGTGCGGCGGAAGATTACTTGAAATCCCGCCAGAATCCGCACGGTATTATCTCGTTTTCGTCGACTGTTGGAGGCCCCGTTGAGCATTCCCCGGATAAGGGGGAAAAGGATGTTGTAACAACCATGGTGTCCTTTCCGTTGCATCGCTCCCAAACTCACCGTCACGGCTACAACAAGTGCCGGCGGGTTTCCAACCATATTTATGGTGGATTCTTCCGGTTCCGAGCCGCCCAAGTCCTTTCGGGTTGTGCGCGGTCCGTTAAATTGGCGTTCTGTGCTTGGAAATTGCCATTTTGCACAGTGGGAGAAAATGAAAGTACCTAACTGCTTTTGCTGTTGCGCGCACATGATACAATTGTAACTGCATTGCCCTGCAGCAACACACTTGCCGCAGCCAAACCGAACATAGTATGGTGCCGTTGGCTGTGCCTCTTGTGGTCCTCTTTTGGGTGGTGATAGTGGTTAGAGTATTCGTCCCAATCCGCCCCTCCAGACACACGATATCAAAGGGAATCAAATGGGAGCTGTTGCCGAAGTTGGTGTGTTTTGGTCGATGTTCTCCGGTTTGTGTAATGGGGCTGAAGTACCTGGGTACAATCGTGTTGGTGGCTTTGCCGAGAATATTGGGTGCCATCGCGAGATGCGCGTGTGTGTGTGTGTGCGCTGTGCCAGCTGGAGTGAAACTAATTCTCATAAAATTTAATTTCCATCCCACAAAAGCGGTTCTGCCTCACGCACCAAATCTCTCCAACCATCTCTGTGTGAGTCTGTCACACCCAGGAGGACAGTTTTGTGGTGAAACCTTATACAATTTATAACCGGGAATTTAAAAGCTGGAAAAAACGGAAGCCTTTTTTCTGGCCGGGAAAATGGAAAGCCCCTAAATGGAAAGTGTACAATTGAATATATGTATATATTTTTTTTTGTTTGGTGTGTTTGGTTAAAAAAGTTTTCCTACCAAAATACATGACCCCCTGCCAAAACGAAGTGAATTTATCGTGTGCATTTTGCAATGCACAGGAATTGATAGAACCATGGTTTGTCTTTTGAAGGCGAAAGTTTTCTGGCAGTGGCGCTCTGCTATGGTTTGGTTTTTGTGCCGGCAATGCCTCTAGACATTAGTGGCCGATAGGCTAAAGTTTGCCTGGAGGCCGGGTGCTAGGGTGCCGGGGAGTTTTAATTCCTCCCCAAAAATGGAATCTCACTGGCTAACGAGATTGGGGAAAAGTTACTTGCTTTTCCATCCTACAGGCTGCAGTAGGTAAGCACGAGGCTAATAAAGACGATTCCATCCAATAGTTGGGCTCCCTTTTTATTGAGTCCTGGAAGGATATTGGGAAGAAGCAGTGCAGGATATGTAATCCTCCCTGGCTAGACATTTGCCCGGTGTTGCTGAGATATCGGAAACGCTTCAGAGTTCAGACCGGAACGAGCGAGGATAATGGATTGCTGTCGACGGCAATGAGCTTTTCGTTCGCTTTTCCCTCAACACTGGCTCAAACCCGACGTGGGTGGCAATTTGTATAATTGCTTTTCCTTCGCATCGATGCGCACTCTGCATCTCTCGTTGAAAAACTCGTAAAACTCCATCTAATAGGAGCTATTACGTTATTGTTTTACAAGGATTATCGAAGCGACCGGTTATGTCGTGGCCCGTTAGCACCGGAAGCAAATGAAGTTTGATCTGACCGGCGCTTGGGATGGTTTTGGGCGAAGTGTACGCAAATAAATTACAAATTGGTCAAACAGTATACTTTACGGTAGTCAGGTTTGATGTATTTTTTCAAAGTCGTACTTTGTTGGGTTTTTTTTTGCCAAAGTGAGATTGTGTCAAAAAAGGTTTTTTTTTCTAACGAGCTTATTTGAGTAGGAGTGTTGGAAAAAAATCGACGTTACATACCCCTTCCCGTATTTCCACTCGTGTCCAAATGACGCCTAATTAGTCCGATAGCATAGAAAAAGCAAAAACCAACAAAAAAATGCCACAACACTGCAAGAAATGCGAGAAAAACCGCACAGTGCTCTAACGCAAAAATAATTCTGGTCCCCGAACTGAACTGTGAACCCATCATTACCCCCCACCTTTGGGTTCCCCTACCGCCAGGCTAATGATGTTTGATTTTCTTCCGTTTCTTGCACCCCATGGACGAATACCGTGTCGGTGGTTTTCAGTGAAAATTTGTTTACCAGTGTAGTGTGCGTTCGCGCCACGTTTTGTTACACCACGCATTGTGATGCGAAGAACTCCGTTGCTGCTGTCTATATAATGCCACTTGAGCTCCCGCCACGAAATCATTTCCATCGGTAGTGATCTCGGTCGGTTTGACGGGAGCGCACGTTAAACGAGCGCCTTCGTGACAGCTTAAAGATAGGTTCGTGATCTAATTAGCTGGCCAAAAATTGATGCTTCCGTGTGCCCTCTCGCTGGAATGCTGTCCGGGGTGAGACGAGTCGCAAAGTGTTCTTTTTCGCGTTGAGCAGATTGATTAATGAGTCGACGATCGTCGGAAAATGGGGTTTTTGGGGAGCCGCCTGTAGAAAGATGCCGACCAAATGGATGAGACACACACACACACACACTCCGGCTGGCAGTTTATTCTAATTTTTGCATTCATTTTGCCCACGAACGGTGGAAGTGAATAGTTGAACAATACTGAACAATCTGGATGGATGAATGCCCCGTTATGGATGGCGAAATTGAACGAATCAGATAGAGTAAATGATGGAGAAGTAGCATTGTAATGCAATGGAGATCCTTGGCTCTTCGTCATTTATGACTTTCCTTTATTAGTTACCAGTAGCTCGTCTTCCCATGTAAAGACTAGACCAATTACCACTAAATTCCGTTCAGTCTGAGATAGATTTAAATCTCTTCGGAATCTATTGCTTTTATTCCAAGAATTGAACTCTGTTCTACTGATCGTTTATTGCAAATATTGTACGTCTAAATGACAGTTATATCAATATATCTGGTTGAACTAACTCAACATCTTGGAATTGTTTAAGTTATTAAAGCAGTTTAAAAGTGTCTTTTGCAGATATAGCAATATACACAGAAGGTGTAAATTCTGACATTTTATCCAAGTTCCTCGAAGTCCAATCACCGGAAGAAGAGCTTCCTGTTGATATGGTACCGACGAAGTGTCATAGTTCTTCAGAAACCTGAACAGACACAGCATTCGTGGACATGCATCATGCTCCGGGATAATAAAATCCATCTGTTGTTGCCTATGCCTTATCTTCGTAGTCTTTCGACTGAAAGAGCAGACCAAAGTTGCATGCTTTAATATGTGGAACATTACGTTAGATTTTGCCTGGTTTGCCAACACATTGTTTGTAAGTGTCCACTGCGCCCATACCAGATAAATGATTTTTCAAACCACAACATATCTTCATGCCTTCATACCCCAAAAGGGAGTTGATGCCGATCGTCTGTAGATTGTCTCATGCATTTACGTCACATTACACACGATAACGATACCAATAAGAATCGCATTGTCACTTTGGAACGGAGTCCGCATTTGAATTTCAATAACCAATCGCCTTAGCACCGATTCTCAATTCTTATTTCCCCTTTTCCCAACTGCACTGGTGGTGATGTCGAAGAGCGCCCTGTAGCGCCAACATATTTGGATCGTGAGCGTGCACATTTTGACCATCCTGCAGGCTTGGATGGTTTTCACAAATGCAGCCAGTGCGCTTTTGTGGATAAAATTCCCAGCACTAACTGAGACGAACAATGTTTGTCCTGTGCTTGTTTGTTGCTCAACTTAAATGCAAAGGCAAATCGAATGTTGTGCCTGTACCAGTGTGGATGGTACACAAAATCTCAACGTACCGCAGTGTAAAGCAACTGCACATCCGATCGCTTACAACAGATATGGGAGAAATTATGGCAAATATGTAGTACCTCGCAAGCGTCTGTCTGCGTCTGTGTTAAGATCCATTTCTTACCCCGTAAACTCCAAAAACTCCATTTGATAGCATTACCCCTTTGGCGAGGTGTCTTCGCTTGTGCTACACCTCTGGGGCACACGAGCATAAACGTGCAAGTGGAATTCAAATTACCATAATCGATTCTTCGATTTTATGCTAATTCCTTACATCGTTATATATTTCCTTACCCGTTCTGCTCATGTTTGGCTACTGTGCACTGTTTTGGGGTTTTTGGTAGGAAACAAGGCCCACAAGGCGAAGTACATCCAGAAGTCCTAGTTTTCTTTCGGCTCTATGTAGTATGCCTTTTTTTGGGTCGGGGAAGAAGCGGAAAAAAGCCGCCGGTCGTCTCTTTCAAAGGGTTCCCTATGTCGGGATGTGTATACCGTCAGGAAAAGGCGTAAAGCCGTACGACCCCAAAAATACCGTCAGTGATGTTTATGGGAATCAGGATACCAACGCTGTTTGGTCAAGTGGGCCCCGGTCTATGGATATTGTGTTTGTTCCATCCATGTCAAAAATGTATTTTTTATAGGTCCTGCACGTGAATACAATCTATCGGATTTGCTAGCGTTTCGTTTTTTTTCGGTGGCGTTTAGCTGAAGGAAGGAAATTGCGAGAAGTGAGGGAAAATATATATAGTGCGGTGGTTTCAAATAGGGAAGCGAAACAACCCCATCACCATCACTTAGAACGAAGTACGTTGTGTCAGGCACGCACCATGAATACGTAAATGTACGGTGCAAGGATTTTTATGATCGACACAGTGGTAAATATCATCGGAATCAAATATGATTTGATTGGAATTCGCTTATGGTGAAAGTCACTGGACAGGAGAAGATGCGGCGATAAAACATACGGAGAAGAAGAAAATAAGAGACAACATAACACATGTAAGGGTGTGGTTTAGCTTATTGGAAGAAGGGTAACAGGACCCGAAACTTCAAGAGGACGAAAATGAAATTAGAAATTCTTCACATGTGTGTATGTGATAAAAATAACATCAAAAAAAAAGTTTTGTAACTTAATTTCAAGATGAATTGGATTATACTTTGTCGACACATGTTTTAGACCATTTTTGTGTGATTTTATTTCTTGTTATTCGTTTATCTTAAGACATTCTTTAAATGTTTAAGTTTTGCATCTTGATTTATTTATTTATTTTTAATTCTTTTATATATTTTTCAGATGGTTGTCCTGACGCTGCCATTCTACCAAGACCAGAAATAGCCTTTATCGCACTGATGTCTCGGTAAGTTCAAACAGAAACGCTTGACTTTTCTCGTGTCGATGCAACCCCCCGAGGGCATGGCTTTTGGGTTTTTGGGGTAGAACGAAATAACCACAAACATACAAGTAGACGGCAAGTTTCGGGTTCTCCCTCAAGCAGTGGTTGGAAAAACTCAAAGCGCTTTGGGGGTCAACTCATTCACGGGAACATGTTGTCGTGTTTAGTAGCTCACAACAGTTGGCGCGGTATGCAGTAGTAGTGACTGCTTTTTTTTACGCTTCACCACCGTCAACCGTTTTATGAATCCTTTGCATCACAAAAAAGGCGTTGAAAAGGGGATGATTTGCTTTAGACGATGCGCGATCGACAACGAAACCCGGCATCCATCGACAACGTTCTATACAGTTCTATGGTACGGAACGCTGGTAGTACCTATGGATTAGTAAAGGGCGCTTTGCTGATATAGACTGTAAACTGGGTCTTTTGACGAAGTGGAGCTGTTATTGGTGAGCTGGAAATAGACGAGGAGCACACGGCAGAACTCCCATGTCCGTCCGGTGTTGGTAGCGTTATGGGGCGAAAGGTTATAGAACCCAATCAACACGTTCGTTACGCAAAAAGGGATGGCAGACACAGACACTGAGGGAAAAAATAGAAGTGCTAAAAGGGATTGGAGATAGTAACTGGGCATGGTTCGTTCACGAGGAGCGAGAAACCCAAGCCGTAGTCTGCACACTACCGTTAGCTTGGAAGGTTCAATGCATAGAACAGAACTCACCCTCCCATGCTTTGGGGTCTCTCAAAAGAGCTTAGGTGAAGTTATTTCATAACCACTCGCAAACAAATCTACACATACACATACAGACATGCATGCAAAATACAAACAGGCAGGCGTAAATTTAGGGATTGAGTGGCGAAAACAATCGTACCCAACACTGCACACACTCTTTTCCAACGACACTCTTAAAACTTGAGTTTTCGTGGGGAGGAGGAAAGGAAAAAGGACTATACGCAGCAGTGGACGCACTTTTCCAGCACACTTTTCCGATCCGCGTGTATTTGTCAGGTACACTTCCGTGTTGGTGTATATGTGTATTTGTGCGTGTGGAGTATGTTTACAAATTTCCTTAAGTGTTTTCTTATTTCTTTTTCCCCCCTCACCAGTTTGGGCACGCAAATGTGTGAATCCGTCGTATGTATGGTACCGATTCGGTATGAGAAGATGGAAAAGTCTTTTCTTTTCTTTTTTGTTGACGCTCTTCTCTTGTTGTGATTCTTGCCAAAATTGGTTCCCCCGTCGTGTACCAACACCATGATGGTTTGGTCGGTTTTTTGCAACTTCGTTGCTATAGCCGGGATCGTTTTATTGAAGATGAGTTGAGCAAATATACGTGGGTTTTGCAAATATGTAATGAAGCATACCATTTACCATCAACATTGTGGTTACATTGTAATGATGGGAGTATTTTTTTTTCTCTTTTAGTTTATTATAATCACTCATTTATTTCTCTCATTTGCCTGTTATAACAACAAAAAATATTTATATAAATTAATTTTAATAAATACAAATCACTAGTACACACCCGAACGCAACCAATACATTGCAACTTCTCGCCTCTAGGTTTGATTCCTTCTCGTACACGAAACAATGCTGATTTTTGGAGTTTGTTTGTGGTAGTGCGCAAAGGAAAACTTACTCACCCGTCTAACGCACACAGCTGTGAGCTAGCTTTTCCGGCCATCGATGGCCCTTTTGGCGAGAAGGACCTTTTGCGAGAAGTTCTATTCTCACGCACACAAACAACACGTACACGTAGTACCCTGATTCGGTGAGAGTGTTTTCGGTGTTCGGCATCGCGATGAGAGCGAGGACGAGACTTAGCGCGTATATACGGATATGTGGCGCGTGCGTTAGTGCCATTGTAAGGGTGGTGGTAAATTTTATTGATTTTACCGTCAGAACCATTTTACCAACGTAACGTCTTCCCCCCAAATTCCCCGCTGGTAGGTGCTGGAAAAATCCGTGCTCCCAGTATGGTTTGTGAGAGTATATGCATTTTCCGTCACGTTTTGTTTTGTACGCGCTAGAGCGGGAAACAATGTGCCGAAACCCTGGCGCGAGCGTGAGAGCAATGTTCTGGTCTGGTTGTACCGTGCTAGGTGGAAGATTTTCCGAGCAGCTTTCGGCTCTGGTCAGCCTCAGTCTCTGTGGTGAAGTTGTGCAGAAGCCGTCTGGAGAAAGTTGCCACCGAGCATCGATTAGTAGTCAGCAGAAAGGAAGCAAAAGCAAAAAAAAAAAAAATAATATAAATTCGGCCCACTCTAGGCAAGTTTGCGAGTTGGTGAATTTCTTTGCAAAATTGCCAGTGTTTCTTGTGGAAAACCTTTTATCTTGTGTGTTGAAATTTTGGAAGCTGTAAAAAACACACGGCCGCTGTTTGGTGAATTGGTTGTGTGAGAAGAAAAACCCGAAAATTCTTTGCGTGGAGCACGGTGCCGTTTTTTTGTTGGGGGGCCTACTCCTTACAGTGCAGTGTGTCGGTGCGACTGTGTTTAATATTTGCGATTACTATGCGAATAAGATAAATGTAGTGCACGATTAGATAAAAGCACCTAATTGGGAGTGAGTGTTTGAAAAGAATTATCCTGTAATTGTGGCACTTTCCCGTACAATTGTGTTGTGTAAAGTGTAACGTCTTGTTTTGTACTGTGCTGCCATCTTTGAAGATATCGGCGCTAAATGGAATAACATCGTCTTCCCAACACCAAGGATTTTGGAACGCCTCCTCGGTACTGAGAAAACTGACGCTTTTCTTTACAAAATTCTTTCCAAAAAAGGAAAGGAAATACATTCTACTTCAGGTAAGACAGCATGGCCACCGAGTACAAGATTGGATAAATCCACCGAGTGAAACTCTCATTTTGCGTCATTCAAACGTGATATCTCGGCTACACCACCGCCCGGAAAAATGGGCGCAGCCTGTGTCCTCATTTCCGATTCCATCTGCGTGATGCGCGTGTGGTCCGTGAGCATGAATGGACTTTTTACCTGAGTCAGTAGAGGATAAGAAGGGAGCGAATGGATGGTCTGTGTACGTGCTTTAATGTATAATAGTTGTTAAATTTTATGCAAAGTGGCATAACATTATTTCTAAACATCACAAAAAAATACAACAACGGTAAAAGGATTAAGAACTTTTTAATAGTTTGCTCGTATAAAATGAGGTTGGAAAATTTCGTACCATTTCCTCGGTGCTGGAGCTCCTCCACTGCTGGAGCTCTTTCAAGAGAGAAAACAAATATGGCGGCGAACCGAGGCAGCTGTCACGAGTTCTCGTGTACCGAAAATTCCGATATAGCAAACCACCACCACCCCAAACCCAGCAGAAAGGGTAGGCCACCCCGGGAAGGTGGTGTGGAAAATGCCTGAAAGCGGGAAATACTACTACGCGCGAGACGCAAGTCCTTCCAGTGTCGGCCGTGGAAAATTGAGGAAAAACCGGAGGAAATGAAGAAGGGAAACGTACTTTAATATGTATTTGTGTGTACGTTGCTATAGAGCGTACAATTTTCTGGAGAGATGTGATCCTGATGAATATTTGTGTGTGTGTATGCAAGAGAAAGAGAGAAAATGACGAGATATTAAAGAGAGAAAATATTGCAAAAAAAAAACTATTAGAAATAAATAGTACGAAAAAGGTGGATAAAACATCCAACAATTCTTCTTTGCGTGGAAATTTTATGCATAAAATTTAAGCCGACTCTGGTATGCTTTTCTCCCGAAAGTATATTCTCAGCAGGATGTTTTCCTGTACGTTTTCCCTTCGGTGGCTCGATGGGAAAAAAGCAAGTGCAATATTGCATGGCCCCCGCACTTAACGCAACGGAAAAAGAGCGGCTTAGTGTGGAATTCGCTCAGGATAATGGTATAATGAGTTCAGACCCAGAGTTTGTTATCCTTGACAGTGTTTGTGGGAAGCCAGCCAGTAATGAGGTGGGCAAGAAGAAAAATTGCCGTTCTTTCGCAAATGGTACAGTGAAAAAGTGGAAAGGAAATGTTGTACTATTCTGTGTCTATCCCGAGTAAGGTGCATTTGCTCTCTCGCACAGACGTTCAACTCATGTCAGGGGAGAAAAAAAAGGAAACATTTTCCACAATGATTTCATTCCTGTTTTCCACTAGCAAACTTCCACGGGGTAAATGGAGTTTGTGTGTTTTTGTTTGTTTTTCCACTGCATGGCATTAGCGTGATAGTAGCTAAAAATCGGGTCCGTTTTTTTTTCTCTACTTCAACGAGGAATACGAGTTTTGTCCGCATTATTTCCATCCAGTCCGAGTCCTGGACGTTCGCATAAATCACACACTGGATAGGCCATTCGTTTGGGCTTTAGCGTTTGTTTGAATTTGGCAAGTTTTTGTCCACTGTCCAGTGTAGCTCTTTCAGCTGGATGAATTAAAGCGGCATTGTGTTTTCCGGTGTTTTATAACGTTTGCTTTTGTTTGTGATGTGGAGAATTTTGAAATGCTCTTATAGGTAGACAATGTTTGCTTCAGTTATTATTAAAGTTTTGAGTTTTGAAGAACGACTTTAATGGTCCTGTTGACGAATGATCTAATATGCGTATTTTTAAATCATTCATAATATCAACAATTGATGATAAAGCGGAAACCCCTCCATGGTTATGATAACTCGTGTACATAAAACCTGGTCAAGATGGTTCATCCTGTTTCAATTGTGCCTCTCAAGCACCCTGCAGTGAGTGTTCATGGAGTGCAGTTTCCGGTTCGCTTCAGTCGCACGAGGCGCCACTACGTTTAATTACTTGTCGAAGAGGAAAGATACTTGTCTACCTTCTGGTTCCTTTCCATAGGTAACCGTAACGGTTCAGCTGCCTTCTTTAAACTGATGCGATTCAATAGCAGCATGACATTTGCTACCTGGAGCGTTTACACTTTTGGAATTTGATTTCCGACACCTGAACCTCCTTATACCGGACACTATTCTCATGACCAAAAATCCCCTTTGCAGACGATAATCGGGAACGGTTAGCACAGCTCCCAGCAACGTTGCATATCCCGAAGGTCAAAATGATTCTTCACCATTACCACAACTGGCGCTTTCTAGTGTCCAACTGTGTGGCACGGGAGGTATTTGAAAAAGAGATGTAACGTAACACGGTAAAATAGAAATACTTGGTAGCTTGGCTTGACGTTGATCGTTGAGCGGAAGTTACCGCCTAGAATTGGCAAATAGCAGGACAGAAAAAAAATGTCACCCTTGTCGGAAGGGAGTGAGAAAGTCTACACAAAACGTAGAATTAATAACTGGAAATTGAATTTTCGAATGCCACCACACAACACAAGGGCAGAAAAACGATAAGAGGGTTGGGATCCGGTAGTACCAACTGCCTTTTGCAAAGGATATTTGTTCCAAGGATTTCTCCTCTTACAATCTGAGCCCTCTCAGCCCTCAAGCCAGTTTCCACTTGGTACACTGTTGCACAAAGAACGCTAACCAGTGAAGCAATTATTTAAGCGGCAACATCTTCCGCGCCAGTGCCATTAGCGAAATGAAATTTACAATTATTTTTTATTGAAGAAATTTGCACCATTGCAAAACACCGCACTGAGAAAAATAAAAAAAAATCCTCAACGGTTGGCAAGAAACGTTTGTCCGGATCGGTTCAGATGCGAGAATTTCAATACAGCTGGATGTGTTGTTGGGATGTTTTGACTTTATATTCGCTTAAAATACTCCTTCCGTTGTGTGATGCGCCGCATCCCGCATTCGGTGTGTTTCATCCACGAATTTGATTGCGAATATATGCGAATAAATGTAAATACTAATTGCTGCCTCGCAATCAAGATAATAAAAATTTTATTGCCCTTGTTGCATCGATTGTTGTGGTTTCTGTTTAGCTTCTATGGCATGTTTATATCAAGCTGAGAGATCTCTAGATGTTGAACCGCACATTGGTACACTGGACTGTTTGAATGTCACATAATCTTGCCGTTTTTATTGATAACGATGAAAGCAACTGAAAAGCCCTTAACCGATCCCCACCAAAAACCTTTAAAGCGTCAAGTGGTTATGGTGCCAATTCATTACAACTGAACAGCACTCAAGGTACCAAGAAGGTGTACGTCAAACGGGGTAAGATGGTGGTGAGTTCGAGGTTAGTATGTTCGTAAATCGTTTTCTTATCGGATCCCCGTGAATGACAGCTAAAAGCTTGTACTGTTGAAAGCCCTTCCTTTTCCCTCCTACACTGACAGGATCGAACGTTAGCGTGAGTACTACCGTCCCTGGTTGTACTATTTCTTCCCCGCACGTGCCATTCACTTTGTAAGCACGAAAATACAAACGAATACCACACCGATTGCATGCGCTTACATTTATCGAGCGAGCGATGTAATAATTGACAAAATTATCCTATTGCATGTTGACTGCCACAGTGTAAGCGTCTGGCTGTTGGGTGTTTTGGTGCGTTCCCTTGCTTTGAAACTAAAAATATAATACGTTGTTTTTCCGTACCGCTACTACGATTCCAGCATGGCAAGTATTTAGTGTGCCACAAATCCAAACAAGGGAGGCAAGTAGAGTTGCGAAATATTGCTCTCACAATTCATGATTTTATGTTAATTTTTACGATCCTTAAATTTAGTGTCCGCTGTCGTGGAAAAGGCGACCAATGCGAAGGAATGCGTCGAGAGGTTTCGAATAACCGGAGGAAGGTACTCCGTTGAGTATTTTTCATGTAAAAAAAAAGCATAAAGTAGTAACGGTGCGTTGTGGGAAGGTTGTGTGGCTAACCTCAGAAATGCTTGATGTTACTGTTACATTTTGATTCGTTGCTCCGTGCTCCGTGACTTGTTCCGGTATGTGTACTGGACTAAATGTTTGCTACACTTTAGCGTACTCTTGGCAAGATACTTGACCGTTCTGTGAATTCTCTTTCATGTTTGGAAAAATGTTGCCGTGGATAGCCAAAAGCTTCCCTGGTGGCTAAATCGTATGCATTAACGTTTTTTTTTATTGTGATTCTATGCAAATGTTTTGCAGCATTTATGTTGCTTACAATTTGGTTGAATTTCATTCGAGGAATTTGAGTTCACTAAAGAAATTCTTGGAATGGAACAGATTTGAATTTCCGTTTAAAGTCATATTTTTTGGGATAACTTGGGATAGCTTTTTGATCAAAGATCATAAAAGAAATCGATGTTTTGTCATAGTTCTACAGAATTCTTTGCCGTATCAAGAGTTAGGTAATGTGATGAACTACCACCATTATCATCCATTTTATTGGTAATACCTCAGAGTAGCTCCAGTGGAGTATCTGGCATTAGTGCGCACGTGTAAAGTAATTTTCGTCCAATAGAGGAAACATTCAATTATTCAATGTTCCTTTCTTGGAAATGCAATAAACTGCATAGCGACGGAAGCTGCCAATAGCGCATGTATGCCCGCCACACATAAAAACCTTAGCCACCGTCTGGGTGTTCCGACCAGCGCGCACCATACGTTCGCTGCGATGCAGAAACTAATCCAATTAGCGAAAGTTCAACCAGTGTTCCCGCCGTGATTCTTACGGTACGTCTGCCCCGATGGGCGACCAGCGGTGCCAAAGACCCCGTGTGCCTCGTTGGGTTCTGGTAATAGCCAAGCGACACCAATTACGGCTGACTCTTTGCTGATGCATGGGAATGGAACGCGGGAAGAACAAATGCCAATCGACGTGTGAAGCTTTTCGTATTGACGTCGGTGTGCCGAGGCGGCACCGAGCAAGGTTTCACGATTATAGCTGAAGCGGGTCGCATCAATCATACATACTCGAAGTGTTCCAATAGCTTTCTGATGCTTTTTTTTGTTTCGATAAGCACAAATGCTAGTAACAATATTTGATGTTTTCACATGTGAAATATGAAAAATGATTTGGAAAATACCATCCAATCTGCGGTGGCAAAAGTCTTGGGAAGAAAACCAAAACCAATCTGTAATCTGTTCTCTACCCGTACTTTCAACCTTTGAGTCGTGCAGGAATGCAAATAACCTGTTCGTTCGATTGGTTCCTTAGCTATTGATCAGTAAGCATCAATGTAAAACGATTGATTGAAAAGAATGGTAAGAAATCACGTTTCTTCCGCAACTATGCTCAGTTCGGACTCTTCAGGTCGTTGGGTCACGACACAATCCACAGCTGGGGCACAAATTCCACACAAACCAAGGTTGCTAAAGGATTTCCTGAGGAGTGCTGGCAAACAAGTGAGGCATGCATCAGGTTGTTACCGTTTGTATCTCGCCAAACATGGTTCACCTTGTTTCACAGAAAACATGGAAGCGAGAGGTCTATGTGAAATTTGAAGAAAGAGATGATGTTTCACACTACTGATCGCGGGTATTTTACATTGTAGAAGACAATCGAACGATTCTAGAAAATGCTGGTACGGTTAGAAGAAAAATGTGTAGACGTGATTGGAATACAGAAAATAAAGGAACCAAGAAAGCTTCCCTTAATCCAGTTCCTGAGAAAGTGTTGTCTAGATGTTGTCTACGCACTCGCCTACCGGGCACGATTTTCGTGAGGTTACACGACTTCATTTGTGCGGTTTTTAAGAGCACGATTTGTTGTAAATTGACCATCGCCAGACGGTCAGATTGAATGTGAAGGTAATCGATTTATTTTACATCGGCATTCTTGCATGAAGGTTCCAAATAATGCAGGTGTTTGTGGTGTGAGAGTAAAAAATTGCATTGGCTATTTTTTATATTGTGAATTTATAGGTTTTCAAATAGGTTTAATATTATCGAAAGTAATAAGATCTTGTAGTACTTGTATTAAGGTAAAAAGAACAAAATAACGAATAGAACAATCCAATCATTGCTACTTTTTATGGGGTGTGGAATGCAATTCTTTTTTTTCCTCCACCCTGCCCAAATGTCTACGAGGGCTAACGGAACGCATCGGAACAACTCTGGCGGAAGAAGAAAATTACATTAAACAACAAGATTGCTTAGCTCACGGAAGGGTGATTAACTCTTCCGTTTCGATCATGCACTTCGTTTCCGCCAGGTAACGGCAGCATTTCACTGTTGAAGAATGTTGTAACGTGACAAAAGATATTGGTTGTGTTAAAAACTGTGATAATGAGAAACTGTACGGGAAAGTGGCGGAAGTAACCCTACCGAAAACAGTGTAACAGTATGTCTATAAACGTGTACTATCCTTTGCAGGTCGTAAATTAGAGTTGCTAGTTTTACAAGTGCAGTCGATAAGGGAAACCATTCTCTACCGCAAGCTTGGCCAGCTTCTGTATCAACTATCACACAAGCCTTACTAACGATAGGAAGCTACTAATGAAGTGACATTATATAGAAAAGTTCGTATTACAACTTTACGATCGACGACTCCGGTATACGGAGCCATTGGGGGGAAGTGATCAAAATAGGGAAAAGCTTAAAACAATCACAAACAACCTCCCAAGGAATAGAAATAAACAAAGGAAAATCAGTAGCATTTGGTAGTCATAAAACTTAACAGCATCCCTCCCAGAACGCGAAGACACTGGACACTGGAAGAGATTCCCACGACTGGGCCATTTCCTAAAGGCTCTCCTAAAGTCCAGAATGACTGATGCCACTTTCCCAAGCACACAAGCCATCGGGTTCTCGTTTGTCTTCATTTAGGTTTTGTGTTGTGCTGTGGTTGAGTTTTTTGTTCTTCGTGTGTACCTCCCATTCCTAGCGTCCAGACACGGTTGGGATAGTAAATTAGTTGTCTAACCACCACACCCTATCCACCGTAAGCAGCATAGACACGGCCGTGTCCCGCTGTAAGAACTCGTGCATTCTCTTCCGGGCGGGAAACGTGTTTTTTTTCTTTTCGCTGTGGTTCTGATGATATTTACGAGCGAATTATTTGCCTGGCGCTTTTGGAGCATGGTGGTTCAGTTTTGGTGCCGTTTGCTTAGAATTCGAAAGCATAGTTTGGAGCGGAAGGGTTGAGATTGAAATTCTACATGTATGTGGCTGTGTGTATTTTATGTTTCTTGTGAAGATGGAGCGATTTATGCGAGAATGCGTCACGGAGGCCTTAGGTCGCTCTGTGGTGGATCGCTCGCTAAACGAACCGGTTGATAGTTTTATGTGCGAATTACTGGAATGTTTTGCTACCGAATAGAGGGAAGACTATGCATATGTTTGCTTTAAGATTGATGGTGGTGTGAGAAATCCATGCGAACTCTGGAACGTACGCATCTCCACTGTTTCTCAAGATATTCCATATCGTGCATTACCTGATCACGTTTCGGAGTTGATCCCGCATCTCAATCGATATGGGGAATCATTTTCTTGACTTTAACGATCCCAAAAGTTTTACTCCACAGGAAAGATTAACATTAAAGGTGATTCTGTTGCGCCTTTATCTCTCGTGCTGTGACGAAGCCACTAGACCGTGGGTGGATTTCTCGGTACCCGTTGTTTTGCGTGCGGCTTCAGATAAACGATCCTGGACATGGTGTTCTCGGTCACGTTTTCCCACGCTACATAAACTTCGCGGTCGTCTGGAACCGCTCGTTGCCTGGTCGCCTCGTCAGCCACTTTCGGCCACGCACTGCGGGTGTGCCCCAGCGGTATCCAACGTACGGCCGGCACTTGCGACTCTGTTACTCTCTGTTATTACTTTCACGGTTCGGTACAAAAATTGCTTAATCGTGCCATCGTTCCCGTTCAAACCCCGTGTTCACATTCACCTTCACGGTGCTTGGCATGGGATGGGAGATGATTGACATTCATTCGTGATGCTGCTGAAACTGTAGTTCGTGGTCATCTTGCCGCTTTTCAGCCCAATCATCGGTCGGTTCGATTTGGTACAAAAGAGTAACAAAAGAGGAAAAAGGGAGAATAATTTTCCCTTGTAACGCTCATTCCAAGGGGTGTTTGGGGATTATAAGGAACGTCAAATATTGGCGTATCCTAAGCATCTCATATACGGGTAGGAATTGGAATGCAACATCAGCAGTATAAATTGTGACGGCTCTTCTCGGTTGGAACATCTGCACGAAAAGTAACCAATCGTGCGTGAACTAGAACAGTCATATTTGAGACGGTACGCACTACGAAACCTTCCTTTCGATCCCGTTTCCCAGGCGTATATACCGGCATAGCATGGCAAATGTAGCGGCTTATCCACCTTTTCGGAACCTTTCGTCGAAATGTTACGGGCTCGGCGACACGGGGCCGAAAAATCACCAAGCAAAAGGGCTATTAGTACTGGGACACTGAAGAAGCGAGTTGATGCTGGTGCTGCTCAATTGTTGGAGCGCATTGAATTCATGTTCACGCTGCGAACTATGTGCGCTTGGCGCGGCGCTGAACCATGACGCATAATCCGAGCATTCTCTTCCCATTTCTGATGCTTTTCTACCCCATCGTACCCAGCAACCTCTTTTAACGAATACACGAAAAAAAAGATCATGGAATTCGCCGTACCAAACGGTGAAAACTGGACAAACGATGCTGTGTGTACGGGTTCGGATTTAGTGTGTGCTTAGTTTTGTATTGGCCGTCTTTGAGCGAAACATCACTGAAGCAGTTTCGCATGTTTCCGATTCATGAAAAAGAAACCAGCTTCGTCATCCCGGCACCGATCATCATTAGCTTTGAAATTGAAGCAAATCTCGAGATGAGATCGAAATCCCGAGCATTGCCGCACCGTAGACATGTGGGGCTTCTGTTTGAGTTTTGTTTTTCAAGTGCCTTATTTCTACTCTTTCTATCCGATTGGAAATGGATTAAAAGCAGAGAGGAGTGTTGGATGTTTTTTTCCTTCTTTTCTCTGTTTGTTCCATCCCACAAACGCCAAATGTGATGTACTTGGTCGTATTCTACAACGGTGGTGCCCTATGGTTAAGTGTATCAAATTAAATTATTTTTTCAATTAAAAAAAAAGAATTCTTCAAAACGATTCGGTTAGATTTTTCATACTGGGAACGAACAACTTTTCACGGTTTGCTTGTTGTTAATTGTTTTTCACGAGATGGTTCTTTTCTAGTGAGGGGGATTATCTTTCAAAACGTGCAATTGACCGGTTTTGATCGGATATACAACGTCGGTGTTCTTTATGTTGGACTGTCTGTTAGGTGGAATATCATATCTTTTAAGGGGTTTTGAAACATCTCCGCTTTATTGCAACTTGAGCTTGAGTAGTTCGTCTAATCTTCTTCGATTTCTGTTTCGTGGAAGTGCAGTTTTCACTGACAGTGGCAGAACGATTAGAACAGTCATTTCAAGTGGGTTTAATCATCATGTAGAAGCGTCATGGTCAATTGCGTTTCACCTAAGGCACTTGAATTCGATGGACTTTTAGCACTTCCGGTTCATCACTCGACTTGAAACGGAGTTTTTTGTGTGTGTCCCATGTACAACAGCTTTTTAGCTGTACATGGTAAGGAAAAGGAAGTGCAAAAGGTTGTTCTACCGTGCAACTAGTCAAAGGACATCCTGAATTTCTCGTATCATGAAGCGATCTTTCTGAAGGCAGAATTTCGCCGTTTGTTTGTGACCATGATCAAACGATACAAGGGTGGAGTGACGAACAGAATTCGAATCGATCACAACGAACAAGATGGTCGTTTGAAAGTAAAGAGAAAAAAAATAATCCAGTTTATTAGAACGTATCCATGGACAGCAGCAATAAAGAACGGATGCTTGGTCTTGATTGATTTTTTGTGTTGTTTTACAATTTCTTTCTGCTACTTACTGAACTGCTGAAGCTGTGTTGTTTTGGGAAAGATGCAGCTCAACGATATTGCAGCTTTCTGTTGCTTAATGTTGCGTTTTGTGAGCGGATAATTGAATTCTTTGGAAAGGAGCTTCCTTATGTTTACCGATCGATAATGCTCAAGAAAAGGAAGTAGCATCGCGTGAGTAAGGTTTTATGCTGCCTTTTCGGCGAACAGGCTGGCTAACGTTTTTGGTGTGGCAAGAAATTTTAATGATAGGTTTTGTGAACGACGTGTTGAAATATTACTGACAAGTTCGGTGGTCCTCAGAAGTAAAGGTGTTAAACAGCACCTTTGGAAAGAATGTACAACAACAAAAATGGTATCGTTTTTATTGGAACCAATTATCTTTAGAAGCACCGTTCCTGCCGTTCAACGCCGGATCAGATTAAGCTGAAGCCAATTTGGTAAATCATGTCGATGCAGCTTTATAATTATTGATGAGATGAATCATTCAACAGTATCAGAGGTGGTAATTTAGGTCTTTTAAACCAGGATTCCTAGCGTGAAATAAATTAGCGCCTTGCAGTTTTATTAGCCAGCAGTAGCAAAAAAATCCGATGTGATGCATTTCGTGCGAAATAGACGAAGAAAATATCGATTTAATATAGGTGCACTGGATAATGATTATGTAGCGATGAATAACATCAAAGAATCAACCTGCAATCCTTTGCTATGTGAGTAGCGTTATCATGAAATTTCATAGAATTCCAACATAAAAAGCTTATCAATGTTCTTTGTTGAATAAAAGCTATAAAATAAAAGGAAGGAAAAAAAAGTTCACTGCCGTTCGTACTAATAGTTTCGTACGATATATTGGATTGTATTTTTTTCAAATGAGGGTAACGTTTATAATTCTTCTTTATTATTATTTATTCTGTTTACGTTTTAAGATTAAGTGTAAATAATACGATACCCTTCAAAGTGTGCTCTATCAAAATTTTGTTCGGGTTTCGCTTCTTTCAACACCCATTAATCAGTAGCCGATGCAAGTTGACAACTGTCTGTCAGGGATCTAGTTTTGTTGATCCCAAAACATGTCAAAATAAGATACAGTTCCAGTTGACATGGATTCCGTTTACCTTCCATGGAGAAGGACCCTAGGAAGTGGTTACGTATTTTCGTTGTGTTGTACAAGGTGATGAAAGGGATGTCGTCGAAAATAGACGAAAGGAGAAAGATCCCCAATCTGGGACTGAACGGAGTCTGTGGTTTTGCTAGGGCTCAATGCGTAACGAACTCGGAAATAGTAGAACCTTTTTTTTGGTAGAAGGTATTCAAGAAGAATACATCATCAATTTTCATTCTTTACCTGGTGACGACCCGGTTTCTTTCCATGGTCTACCAATGTAGAAAAGTTAAGGCTAAACCACATCAGAGTGATGATTATAAACGATATTAGAACACTGATGGGCTCATCAACGCCACCCCCCGTGTGTGTTGTTTTCGTGGAAAAACAAATTAGAATCAGGTTCGATACTGGAAATCGTGTTCCACCGCTAGACAAAAGGCTTTGGTTCACGCGCCTACCAAGCACCTTCGCCATTGTCTCGGGTGCGTATAATGGTTTGTGGAGATAATCGTGTCTGATTTTATGGTGCTGTAAAACAGAGAAATTGGATGTTTTGTTTAGGACATTTATGGTGTGGGCACGGCAACAACACAACGGAATGGCTTTCGACCAATGAGATGCGTGTTTTATGATGTGTCCACCAGAAGAATGGACCACGCACTGGGAGTTAATCAATGGACCATCATCGTTTAACGCGCGGTTCATCACCGTACGAGAGTAGTGTTTGGGAAAACACAATCGCAGGTTAATTATCGTACGGGACTGCATTCTCGGCTCTAGGGTTTTTGACTAAGACCGCACACAGCCACCACCCAAAATCGTCGACCAGGTGTAGCGGTGTAGAAATAAGACCTGGTGGCTAAACTACCGAAATTGTAGTAGTTGATTATGAGAGCGCTATCCCTGTCTGCTCATGTGTTTAGATAATCAATTTTACATTGTCCTGCTCGCGTACGGGAATTTTGCCGTTTGGCCCATTGCCAACCGTGAACGGTTTAGAGCGCTTTAACGATATTTTTGCCATGAATGAATTGCCTCACCGTGAAGCACTGCATAATTAATGCGTCACGTTGTCTCGGTTCTGGCTCGATGCGATTAGCCGGTACCGGTGAACATGATTATTTTCGCTCCCGATTAGCAAGGATGGTGCACGGTCCTTTACGGATGGTATGCTTTATAAGTGTTTCTTTTATGCCTCCGAAATTATTTCACACACGAGGGAACAGCAGGATTCTGAAAGCCTCTCTTACCTCGTGGAGATTGACAAAAAAAAAACACTCGAAAAGTTCAAAGTCTGGCGTGAAACAGGTAAATTATGAAACACTTTCTGGTTTGAAGAGCCTAAGCCCCCGGTTGATGTCTCTGCACGGAAGAATTCAACGTTGCGCTAGGGTTTTTGGGTAAATTGCGAAGTATTTAGCGAAAGGTTTGCTGGGACGAATGAGTGATGAAAGAAGTGTTCTTTCCATGATGAAGCTGACTGTACCGAATTGTCGCGTGCTAAAAGGACGAAAATCCGTCCCTGCTTATTTTCCGATGTTGCTGTGCATCATTTGTGCGAAGGATGTTGTGGAAATTACCCAACAAAAAAAAAGGTTCATCTCGTCTAGGACATTGTAGCACCTATTGCTAGTGTTTTGCAGTATCAAACATCAGACGGGACAAAAATATACGTTTGCTTGCTGGGTTGGGTGCGACTCACTGCAACCGCGCTGCAAGGGTGAACTCTAAGGGTGGCTAAGGGAAATGGAATCAACCCCTGTACAGGATGCAGAATGTATAAGAGATGACAAGGATATGTTCAAGATTCAGGATCGAAATTTTGCCCCCGGGATACAATATTTAGGGGTGTTTTGGGGTGCAGTTCTTTCCGTGAGTTCATTGACTCAACCATCCCGTTCGGGTGCCGGAGACACTAAGAACAGGGTGGTTGCACCGTTGCGTTTTCTGCCAAACAAACTCAGCATCGAAGGGTCGCCGTTTTTACTTTCTTCCACGCAGCGAAACACTCACGCAGCGAGTTTCCTAGGTGAGGAGCCCTTGCTTTTCACTCTGTTTCTTGTGCTCAGTTCCATTTACGCACGAACACAGAGGGTTTTTTTTTCTAATGCTGATGGAAGGTAACGCAAAGCGGAACGACCGTAACGCATCGACGGAAGTTTCGTTTTCGATTACCACCAACACACGCTCGCTCACGGGTCTCCCTCACTCAAGGTTACGGTCATATGGCATCTTTCTTTTCCAATCCACTGTCGTAAACAATGCGATGGGTTGGGATCGCATTTTAGCTGTATAGCCAAGCGCTGAAAGCGTGGAATTCGAAGCGTTCGGTGCTGTAAACAATCGCATCGATAGGAGTGTCGTATTTCTCACCGACTATGTAGCCGATCGAATTATATACCAACGTGTGCCGCGTGGAGAGTTGGTGGGACCGGCCTCAGTGGACACTGCTCGAAAGATTTTGATGTTCGCGTCTGATTGATTAGCGACTGTTCTTTCTCTTTATCCCCTCAGTGTTGGTGTTTGTGAATTAAATTATAACTCCCTTTGCCGTTCGGTGTTGTTGGTATGTGAGATGTGAGCCATTTTTACTCTATTTCACGACCGCAAAAACCAAATTATTGTCGCCCGATTGGCTGGGACGTTAATTTCCTCTGTCATCTTCTTGCTTGTTGGACGAAAAGATAATTCAATCTTCACCGAAAATTGTCAGATCTTTCCCTTCTACCTTCTCACTTGTCTAGCACAGTTTTTTTTCTGTCACTTGCCCAACGGCCACTTGCTGGCAGTAACTGTGACCAACCAACACGTTTCGACAGCCGAAAAGATTGTTTGCACTGGCACAAGATTGAGATGCGTTACGAGCTGAATGGGCCGGAAGGTTTTCGGCTCGAGTGCTGCAGTACACCGAACGCGTTAACCGAAATGTTGATTGAATTTATTTAATATTCCATTGTTTGACCTTTCCCTCTGGTAAAATTCATCGGGGGCACGGTGATTGTATCGCATGGCATACGGATGCATCACGGTTAAAAAGAAATGTTTCGTTTAGAGGAGAGAATACATCAAGTGGCTTTACGGCATGGGGTGATTCAAATCGGTGTGCTAGGAAGAGTTTTTGTACCAAGGTGCTTAGCAGTAGTGTTGGAAAATAATGCATTTTTTCGTTTACAATGCAACGTGATCAGCATTTACAAATAAATATCTCACATAAAGGCGAACGATTGAAGATTCCGCCTCAGAAATCACGACCTAAAAGTTTGGAAATGTTTGAGGAATATTTTCCGGCAGCAAACCAATGTAGTTACAGTGGGAATTTCCATTTCATTCCTTAATCACTCAATAGCTAAAATTGTTTAATCCTTTTGGAGTTTTTAAATGTTTTATTTGATTGTAATATTTGTCCGTAATTAAATGTTAAGTTTTTCTTATTAAATAAAAATTAAATTAAACCAAGAATAAATTTTCATTTATAGAACTCGAAAATTCCTCTTTATGCTATAAATTTAACTTTTTTTACTATTCCGTCATAATCAGTTGAGAGAAAAAATGTTCAAATATGCTATGCTTTAGGGGCAGACACGCTGCTAGACGTGTACTGTACTCGTTATCGTCGTCCTTGCATCGTTTCAAAATTAACGAAATTATACGTGGTACGGCTTTGCTGTCCGTTCGAGTACTATGGTTTACCATTAATAGGGAAACATATGCACTGAGAGTCCGGGGTTTTGTAGAACGTCTACGGCGGTGCGGAACTTGTGAGTGCTTCACGCGCTCACTAACCACACCGGTATGAGAGATTCATACATTGCAGCTATGTTGCGGTAGGTTGTCTGTCTGTACAATCTAACACACACTCATGTACGGAAGCAAAAACGGAAGAAGTTGATGACTGCAACC
>STHC01002449.1:0-22863 GCA_016254315.1 Anopheles parensis
AAGAGACGGCCCTAATATGGAACTCACCAGAAAACCCATCTACCGAACTGGACACCGGTTCAGACTTGCCTTGCGCTTGGGTGAAAAAAGGTTATTAATAATAACTTTATCACGGGTGACAATCATTATACTGCTGCTTGGTAAAAGGCCACCACCATCACCGGGAGCTGCAAAGTCGATGGTGTACCGAAGGGCTACAGAACGAACCGTTTGACAACCGTTGCAACCGGTTGTGGTCCCTTGCGAAACCAAAAAAAAGGGGGATTAATGTAGCAAGGATGCCAACGAAAGGATGTAAAGCCATCGGTAGAGAGAATGGCAGCAACCGTAGTGCACGGTTTCGTCAAAGAAGTATGGTGCAGAAGATGACGATGGTGCCGTGAGGGTGGTAAAACATGAAATATACATTTATCAAACAAAAGCGCCGACAGATATCTTCGACACGTTCCCATCCGGCACCCGGTTGCAGTGTGCTGTAGTTCGATCGTCAAACAATCTGTTCTGAATGCGCTTCTGGAGGTGATTCTGCTTAGCCAACGAAGAATACGAGCGGCAACAAACCGAATGGAAAAATCCTCTAGGGGAGGACGACCTAAGTTCAAACTGGATGGACCGAGGATGGTTTTCAAAAAATTGTGTACAATCATCTAGTAATGAGAATGGATTTATTATGTATGAAGCTGACGAACCATTCTGCCCAGGAGGGAGGAACGTCAAATGAAAATATGTGCAGAAGTTGTGCAGCATTGCAAGTTTCTTTTTTTTGCTGCACTTCGTAGCCATGCCGGTGCAGGATTCGCACAATGTGTTGCTAGGGAAAATTCTCTATGATGACGTTCATATGAGCGGGTTGTGCATAAATACTTACTTCAGAAAATTGTCACAAACAGTTGAAGGTTTAACATTTGAAGAAAAAAATATGCTTTCTTGAAGAACTTTTTTCACATTGATATAAAAAAATGAATTAGTTAGTTGGTGCAAACACAAAAATTGCATTAAAAAATACCAAATGATGCTTATGATGTTTATAAGCATTTTTCTCAAATCATTAAGAGAGGGTTTTCTCTGTTTTGTTGCATCAATTACATCCTTCTTTCCTTTGAGATAGAATTTCTCGTCTTGTACTGTAACAACCTGAAGAGTCATTCTTGCGCACCTTACCTTACCGGTTTGTTGAAAACTGCAAACGGATAGTTAAATGCATTGCTAAAGTCTCTTAGGGTTGAAAATATTAATTAAGATAGTAAATTAGTAATGTATTTGAACTAGACCAATGATGAACGAGGGTGGATCGATCGAGCGTTACAATACAGTTAGTAACTACAAGTGTAAGAAATATGATTAAAGAACATTTTTTTTGCAATTTTTTACTACAAAATAATTTCTTTATAGCATCTACAACACTTTGTTTTATTCTCATGCGATCAATTTCAAAGCCAAGTTTCGCGTTTTGAAAGTGTTTTGACACCTTTACTACCAGACCAGACTTCATAAATTATATAGTTTCAATCTGAAGCGGCCCGGTGGTTCATGTGATAAGCGGCGCCCGTCCACACGGCAGAACTGGGGATCAAATCCCTTCCGGACCGTCTCCCCGTAGCAAGGACTGACTATCCGGCTACGCGGTAAAAATTAGTCTAGAAAACCAGAAATGGCCTTCGCGACATGTACGATAGTTCAAAGCTAAGAAGAGAGAGAGAGAGAGAGTTCCATTCCTCACATACGACTCTGTGATGTGGACGAAATCATGAAACCCCGAATGGTTTGGCAGACGACGGCACTCGAGTTTGAGCGGTTGCGAGGTCGGTTTAGAGCCGTTTAGAGGACTCCTACAGCAGGCCAACCGAAAAGTAGTTGTAGCGTCTGAGAACAATCTTTACAGCACAGTAATCAAGTATTTTTGGGTATTCTTCCGTAGAAGATGCATTAATTTTCGACATTTATTGTAAAACTGATAACAAAATAAAAACTATATAAAACCTTCGTGATAACATCACAAAATATTACTTTGAAATTAGTTGTTTAAGTAGAAAACAAATTTTACAAAAAAATGTTTTACTTTATAAACCATTTAAAAAAAACGCATTACAAATTTATTTTTTTCTTCTTCAATATAAAACGCGCGTCACTCCCCTGCATCATATTACATTATCCATCGATGAGTGACCATACGCCACTACTTACAAGCTTTCCAACACACGATTAGCTAACAGCTAAAGCCTCTATATCCTCATTGGTGCAGCCTCATATAATCACAGCATACTCCGGATTGACACACCGGTCTCAAGATGCGATGAGCCTACCGTCAGCTTACCGTCACCATCTAATATTTGCCCACCGAGCGGAAACATTTCACCACCCACAATACCGGTGGGCGTAAATGTAAGCAAACAATTAGACAGTTCCTAAAACACTTCCAGCAGTGCGGGGTGTCCTTCGAGGTAATAGCAACGCACCCGACGACAACGGCGCACGGTGATCCATCAAAAGATTCTCTTTGGGGTGGAACGGGGACCAGCATACAAACCAACGCCCCACATATCATGGAGCTCATCGGGCCGATTCTTCGTATGAGGCGTATTACGTACATGCTGCGAGCCCGACAGACTTTGACGCTCACAAATTGTCATCCACCATTTCGGGGGAAATCCTTCCGCATTGGGACATTGCTTTCGGTGGCATGGTTTTCGAATATCTCGAGAAGCCTTCAACCAGTCTAGGACGGCCGGTCTAAGCTGGGCCCGGTGCGTATTCTGCTTCGGGCAGAAACTCAAGCTATAAAGAAGCAGAAATTTCACCCGCAGGCTTTTCGCATCGTCTGCAAACGAGAAAATGCTTAAAATTGTAAAATCTAAGCCTCGCAGCAAATATTTTCCCTCCTGCGCTCACGCGCCTTTCGCAATGTTATTTCGAAGCGCAGTGTGGATCGTTCCTTACGGGTGACGGTTTTTGCTTTTCAGACCCAGATGCTTGCCGAAACGCTGTGGGAGCCTCAGATTCAGGCGAAGGGATGCGTGAATAGCTGCAATTCCGTAGCAGCCGTTCTAGGAAGGTAGAATGTCGAGTCGGTAGATCTCAAGTACTTCGATGCTAGAACATCGGAGGACGGCTCACGGTCGTCATTTTGGTTTTGTTTGGGAACGATAGGAAATTCAATGCTCGATAATATGCAATATTGGTGCAGAATGGTACATTGTTTATCGTTGGTGTAATTGTTGAACCAAAATGCCGATTTAAATTAAAGTTTAAACATCTCTTTTGTACAACAAAAAAATAAAACTTTGTACGAATTGCTTTATTCGACTGATTGAAATCAATAAAAATTGAATGCTTTATTAGAACCCTTACGATATACTTTAAGTTCGTTGATCGCGTCATGCTACATGTTTATGATTCTAATTTTGTAATATCTATTATTTCCTCTCAAAATGTTATTTTTTAAATAATTTGCCTTATTTGTTTTAAATTCTATCTTAAATTTTCTAATATATACTAGTTCTTACATATTTTTTCATATTTTAAATATATTTTTTCAAGTAATGTACTAGATTTGTATTTTCCCTTTTATTTTCATTTGCAAAATTTATCTTTAACAGAAATAATTTATTTATAATACAATACCGCCCGATACCGAATATAAAGATCAACTAAAACTGTTGCTTTCTAAAACTTTTGTTATCTAAAGCGACCCAATATTGGTTGTATCTTTTGAAATAACTAATATGTGCAATCCCAACAGTAAATAGGGCCATTAAATTAATATTTCACCGCTGCGGGAATGAAAACATTTATGATTAATTGATCGTTTGCTAACACGGCAGAAATGGGGAAAGCAAGGCGAGAGAAAATAAACTCCATGCATGTTACAGCAGAAAACAAAACGTTAGCAATTTGGTAGCGTCGGAAAATGCTACGAAGGATGATGGGGTTTTGTGTTCCTGTTTGCATGTTCATTTGTTCGCTAACTGCCATCGTCGTTGGTGCGTTTTTGGTTTGGCACATGAGCTGAAAACTGCAGGCGAATTTGTTAACTCCGAAAGAAAGCGTCTTATATGGACTACAGTAATAAAGAAAACATTTTCTTTTGAAATGCTTGTTTGTCTACAATACGAAATACGATAAATTTGATTAAAGATATTGAGAATAGTATTAATGATAGCACGTTACACTAGAAATAAATAAAACATGTCGGATATGTTTTTATCCGGATATGATTTTTTTAGTTTATATTTTATCAATTATAAACAATAAAATTACACGGCGAACACTGTAATCTTTAGCAGAAACTCCTAACGATACGAAACCGTGCTTCACCGCCTCATATCATGCTCATCCTTCTTGTCTGCCTATGACAGGCATAACCACTGGCGTTGACTAACGATAAGAGCAACTGCACACGATAATGGCTCAGCGCCTTAAATCCCTAGCGTCGCGTTAGGACTCCATTTGTGTGTTTACACAAATAAAATCTTTAAACAACTCAAGCGTGCAGCCAACACCAAACCCATCTCGTATGATGTATCTATGTTCTCTGCTTATGATGATATTCCAAAATGTTTTCGCTTTGTAATGAAAATTTATTCGCCAACCTTCATCCTTCTCTCTGCCGCGGAGCTTTGCGATCCTGCCACCCACCAAACCGTTGAATAAAGCGAAAGCAATATTTTTTCACCCAAAACTATGAGGAAAAAAACCTCCACCAATACACATCCACCTGCCAACGAGAGCGTGCTCTCGGGTGGAAACAAAATCACAACAGCGAGGGGAAAGATTTGTGCAGTTATGGCAGCTAGCAGCAGTCAAGGGCATTGACGATAAGAAGCGATACTAAGGCTACAAAATGCTCCAGCCAAGTATGGAGCGTTTTGCATTTCGGTGCTTCATAAATTAACTTTCTCTGACAGCTTTTAATTATAAGAACTGAACTGCAAACTTAAGCTACACGCCTCTGTAGACGAACGACTTTTTTTTACGGGTGCTCCATCGGGGCAGGATGGTTTGTTTTCATAAATGGTTCACATTTTCCATTTTTAAGGCAAACAGTATCGAAACGGTACGATGAATGGAGACGATGGTTGCGTAAGGATTATCAGCACGAGCTTCCCATTCACATACCACTGGGCTTACAAGGCGTGTGCCAAACTTTAATTGGATCATTAAGGTGATGTTTGGGTTCGGGAAGATTAATTCACAGGATAAACGAAAGATTCAACCAAAAACCGAACGATTTTCACTGCCCACACAAACAAAATGCGCACAAAATTGTTACAGGCAAGCAGTGATAGACACCAAAACGCCCCAGTGTATCGTTTGGTGGAAAACTGAATATGGTAACCATCATGGCGCATCATAATTATTACTGCGGTATGGTAACGCACTGACGCAACGTTTTTGTTGGCTTTTGCGGAAGAATTGAGTGGGGCGGTTTCTTGTGGGTATTTTGCGTAGGAAAACCCCAGCAATACGTGGGCTACTAATGAGCCATTTTGGGATGCGTAAGATATTTACAGCACGGCACAAGGATAACATTAAGGCGATTTGTTGATAAATAATTAAAATGGAACCAGGTGAATATAGCAAACGCGTTGCTAGAAATGAACGAGCTAGTTTGTAAGCAATGCATGATAAAATAATCACATTTTTTTTTGCAAAATATTTGCTTATTTGTCAAGTGGATAGAGCGAATAAAAATCTGTCAAAAAATGTTGATATTTTCGTAAAATTATTGCTCATGGTTTGATCATTGAACCGTCATTAAAACCTTCCTTAGATATTGAAATCACTTTTTTTATTTAATATCTTTGTAATCAAATTTGCAAAAAAAAATTATTTAATTTCAAATTTCATAAAAATTGTTTGCACATTTTTCTTTCACATCCTTGCTTCGTTTTTCCTTTTTTTTTTATTTAAAATTAAATCTCTACAGTATTCTTCTAAAATTTATTGAAAATATCTTAACTTAACTTAACTTAACTTAACAATAGTTAAATTGTTTTTGTTATTGTGGAGTTTAACGATTGATTAATTGTTACGAATCAAAGTTCGAAATTATTTCATATTTTTAGTTAAGTTTATTTTCCCTATGATGCTTTCGTACCCTTATGTATTTTTTCAGTAAAACTTTATATAATTAAACAATCTTAAATGCTTTGCTCGTGGTACATTAAATAAAACGCACTTTAAAGCTCGATTGCCATTCGGAATTGTTCATGACACGTTAAATTAACCATCCGGCTTTGCAGGATGCATCGATCTACTTAAGCACTCATTCACTTTCATCCCATTTCGTGTACCATTATGGCGTGCACCGGCCAAGGAGCTAATTGGAAAATATTTCACCCATATGCTTCCATAAATCCTTCGTTCCGCAGCCTCGATTGCGGTTACCGGCCAATGACCAACCGATTTGGTGCCAGGCGAAAGAGAATAAACCAAACCACATCCCACCCGCCTACACCCGCCATCCACCTCTTCCTCCTGTCCACTTTCCGCACGTCCCGTAAGTATATCCTTTTGCCGACGGTGGCCAGTATTGCAATGTGACAAATCTGACTCGTTTACTTGACTCCGAGCGCACTTTATTTTCCGAGAAAATCCACAATTCCCACGCAACCAGCCGTGTATAGGCGCACTGGTGTCTGGCTGTTTGTCCGTGGTTTGTGGGAAAGTCTCCTACTTCTTTACTCTCTGCGATTTTCCTTCCGATTTGACCATAGGTGCGCTTCGATTCCAACCAACGAACTGGCAACTGGAACGCCAACAAGATCAGTATGTCCCACGGGAAAAGCACAATACTGGGCTTACGAGACGAACATGAGCGAGCAAAGATGGAAAGCGTATAGGGAAAAAAGAACCAAGTGGACACATCCACGTGTTTCAAAGATCCACAAACCAAGACATCCGTGCAAGTAGTCCGAACGATGGACACCAAAAGATTGTAGCGACAACTGTAAATATTTGCCATGCTTGTTTTGTACACTTTTGAACCGCGCCAAGAGATTAGTTATTCGCCGGTGTCCGTGGATGGCTTCTTTTTTTGCCTCCGTGCGGATTTTTCCATTCTGGCTGTGAATTGTTTCCCGAAAAGTCCCTTCACTTCAATGCAATGCACTGAACAAGCAATACCGGAACAGAGCGATTGAAAAGCAAAAACCTCAACAAAAAAGAATTAAAACAAACAGCATGCAATTAAGCTTGGTGCAGCTAAAATTCCCTACAGACATGGCTACCATTGCTCCACACCGAAGGGAAAGATTCAAATATTTTCTACCAATTCAATACTCCGATTTCCTCCACCATCTCGTCATGAACGTCCTCCGTCCTCCAGTGGACAAAAAAACACCATCCCTTATCAGCATGTCCCGGCAGTTGACTTCCGGTCATAGTGCCGAGACACACGCTGGGCTGCCGTAAGCGAAAGGATAAATGTTAAACTTAATAAATCATCGTTTTTAATATAAATACCAGCGCATCCGAAGACTTCGGTCCGGTTTCGGTTGGCCGGTAGGAGAGCAAAAAAAAACAAAGGATTTACGGATGAACCGAGTGTTTTACGACCCGGCGGTTAGTTTTCGAAGCTACAAAGGACCGCGCGCTTGTGTGTTTATGTGTGTTAGTGCATACTAACAGGGAAGTAGCCGCTTACAGAATGCTGCTAGTCGTGTGGATTAAACTCCCGGCAAGAATATCAAGCTTCCCACACCTCGTACATTTACGGAAAACTAAACCAAAACGCAAATACATGCAATAAACTAGGGAAAGAAAATGAAAAGCTGTTGAGGAAATTGATTGTATACGGAAAGAAAAGTTTTTCGTTTTATTATTAAAACAGCAAACGATATTTTTCACTCTGCTACACTTTGTTGATTAGTTTTATTTGTGAAATATAAATTTTAAAGCAATTTAATCTAAAAACTAAACTGTTTCGAGGATAAAAGGAAAAACTACATATGTAGGTAGTTCCTCTAATAGCCGAGGTTAGATAACATCCAGCTACCGTTTGTTTCGATCGATGCAGATCATTATTGTAGGAAAACACTTTAGTCTAACAACTAATTGGCTCAATTGGTTAATAATAACTCAATTGGTTCGTTTCGTTTTTGAGCTCAAAGGACGAACCTTTATCATTGTCTGGAATTAATAATTTTCCGAATATTTCCTGATGTCGAGTATTTGCTAATGTAGTTTAATTTAAATAGCAACAATTTTCGAGTGTTTTTTTTCAATTTTTTAAACTAACAATGAAGCATTTCAGTAATAATATGTAATTAATTTTAATTTTATTTATTTATTTATATTTAATCTTTTACCCGTATCGTAAACCTTAAAATGCTGAAGTTTCCTCCTTGCATTTCCTCCTTGTACTTTTTCATCCTGGGAATACTCGGTTGTGATAGTCCGTTTTGTGATTATTGCTGTTGTTGGTGCTATTGTTGGTGTTGTGGGTTGCTTTGTCCAATTTTCTATCGCTCTGTGTGCATCAATGCGTTCAGGATTACTGTTAAGTTTTTGGCACTATTAGTCTTTTTTTGTACTATTGTTTTTTGGTGGTGGTCGTAGTGATGGGGCTGGAAAGTACCAACAGCAGTGTTGTCGCTTGTTGTTCGAGACCTGCAAGGGACTGTAACAGAACAAATAATTAGAAATTTCTGGACGACACAAAACATTCGGTCTGCCTACCTTTAGCGGCTTTATCTTCGAAGGCAAACTGTTTCCTCAACGGGTTTACTAAGGCACTACGATAAAAAACATGTATAGACGAATACAACACAAGTAATTAATTTTATATTGGATCTAAATGTAGATTTAAAGAAGATTTTACCTAACGCTAAGTCGTGTATACTGCGTTAAGCCGTGCAAAAAAAAAGTGTTTCATAGAAAATCATGTCATATTATCGACAGCAATATATTCACTAGTCATGATCTGCATATGCTGGAAGCGGAGAGACGTCATGTACTACGAATCATCACTGTAGAACCCAGCTATCGAACCCAGCTAATTCGATTGAATCGTGCATTCGAGGAAAATATGTCTTTTACGAAAATGTTCGGCCGCAAGTTACTGCTCCGATGAAAAATTATATCGAGAATAAAAGGAAAAACTACATATGTAGTTCGTCTGATAGTCGAGGCTAGATACCATCCAACTACCATTTGTTTCGATCGACGCAGAACATTATTGCAGGAAAACACTAAGCTTTAGTCTAACAACTAATTGGCTCAATTGGTTAATAATAACTCAATTGGTTCGTTTCGTTTTTGAGCTCAAACGATGAAGCTAAAAATTTTCCGATTATTTGCTAATGTCGAGTATTTGCTAATGTAGTTTCATTTAAATAGAAACTATTTTCGAGTGTTTTTTGTTCTAGGGCCTAGAATTTTTGCTAAATATCACTGACAGCTTGCTTATACACCCAATACTGTACAACCATAATTTGTTAAAGCTCGTAAGTTTCCTCTTCAGTTCCTACAAACAAAAACTGCGACCATTTTTTATTGGTTGTATTCATCAAAAATGGCCGCATTGCAACAGACGTTAATAAAATGAGTAATTGGTTGAGAATAAACACTGTAAAAAAGAACCTTGAAATAAAACTATTTCGATGAGTTGGCATTACTAATTTCTGCGGACTATACTGGCATATCACTGGCCCTTAAGTAGTTCAGGTACCAGTAGACTCTTTCAAACTGCCCAATTTCAAATATTGAAATTTCATTTGACATAAATATATTATATTTAAAGTTTGAAGTATAAAAGTATTTAAAACATTATTAGAAGTCATTTGCAATTCAATGTTCAGAGAAATCCTTGTTGTGGCAATTGTCCTTTTAGCAAATATTCTACTATTTCAGTTATATTCAACATTTTACAATTGAAACCGATTAACACACAAGCAATTTAATCACCAATTGTTACCATCCATTTGTACGTGTTTTTTTTTTCTTCTAGATGTATGCTACAACTCAAAAACACCACTGCAGCATCAATCTCACGAATGTGTCCAACTCTTTATGCAAGCTGTCATGTGAACAGAGTGGTAAATTGGATGAACACTCCGCTAAGCTAAGGATCAGTAGTCAGGGAAGGCATCGCAGCAAAGAATCGGATCAACTCGCCCGGGGACACACAAACATTCGTCATCCTGACCTCGGTGTCTAACCCGACATAGACCGTTCGTATGAACTCCGGGAAATCTGGGTCCGAGTCCTTGGTCAGTGATGATACTCTCTGGTCACACCACTCTGCAAACTAGCTCGGGTGTGATTCATATTTCATTTTAATTTATTTATGGATATCCAGTCTGTCAGCTAATGATGGAAAGCCACGGTTGGGTGTCACACACTCCATAGCAGCAGCAGCACCAGCAGCAGGTCCCGTTCTGCCCAACTTGTGCGCTTCTTACGGCCATGTAGTGTGTATCTGTGCTTCCGGACAGCCCGGTAGCTCCATGTGGAAAACGAGTGCAGTTAAATGTGTTCTATCAGCAGGATGACCATCACCAGCCAATGGTACTACTACTACAACGACTGTTCGTGTACAATAGTCAATCCCCGTTTTTGGACTCGCCCATCTGCTATCTCTAAGCTTTTGCACTGTGCTCAAATTTCACAACCGCCAGAGTCATGATGATTCCAGATGAAAAAGCAATTTTTTACTGTATGTGAGTGTTTTTTTTTTCTATTTTCGCTCCCATCCTTCCGGATCCAAGTTCTCACCCGGAACAGTTCCGCTGTCAAAAGGGATGAAAAATAAATCATTTCACGTAGATCACGGACAAACGACAGTTTTAAACCGAGAGCACCAAACAATAGTCTATCGCACCGGACTCCTACGCCCCGAAACTCTCCCATACCAAACGCACATTAAATGAGTCGCGTTCTGGTGTGTGATTTGAGTTTGAATGTGCTTTTGCAAGCAATTAATAATTCAAAAATTGGTATGACGTTCCCCAAAATTCGCCAACGGAAGAAAGGCCCGAATGATGTAGCGTTGGAACAAATGTGCAGACGGGACCGACAACAAACAAGTGAATCTCGCACATCAAGCACTGAAAATGAAGCCAATCCCAATGACAAAGCGTTCGCTAAGCGCAATTTGTTTTATGATCCTTGACGATTGTGTATCAGCAGTGTTGCAGCAATACACGGTCGGCACGGTCGTTAGTTGCATATCGCCAACCGGTAAGTAATGCCTCCCCTCGTTGCAATGGTGCAGTTTGATCTAGTTTTAATAGCATTCGGATCCGACCAATCAACTGTGCGGTTCGAGTTTTCCCCCGAGAATTCCCGAACAATGGAACGGTGGAAACAGATAGATAATGCACCGTGTCATAAATTAGGAAAACGCTTATCAATCAAAACAATGCTATTGCTTTCAATCAGATGTCCACAAAAACAGCACAGGGCAATAGATGTTTAGAATATTAAATTACAAATTAGTTTGGTTAGAACTTAGTCGAGATTTTTTTTTTTAATAATATTTTAATAATTTAAATATGGGTGGTATATGTGATAAAAGGCGTCGGTTCCAGACGAAAGAACCAGGTATCAAATCCCGTCCGAACCTCGTTGCAAGGACTGATTATTCTTCTAAGTGGTAAAAAATAAATCTAGTAGTAGTTAAGCCAACAAAAGAGATATATTTTCTTAGTTAAAAATATAAACATTTATTGAACAGTAGTCTGTAGATGTTCAATCACCCGTTTTAAATAAACATTTAAGTAATGGAGAAAAATTCAAATTTAAACAAATGTATTAAATCACTTTTGTATGTTTATGTGAATAGAAAGAACTTTCATATTTAGGTAAATATGTAAAACAAAGAAATTTATTATTAGGATAATTAATACAATCCACTAAGTACATAAAAAATTATTAGAACAGAGAATGTAATACCTTCCCACTGCTACCCGGTAAATCTAATAAAAAAGTCAAATATTATCGAATAATATTAATAAAAAAAGTCGAATATTATATCATAAAACTAAAAGAAAGTTAATGCTTCTAACTTAACTTTCTGTTTGATTCTTTTCGTCATTTTTTGTTTATTTAGTTATTAATGTTGATAGTAGTTTATTCTGTGTAAGGGCTCCGATCAGTGGAGACTTGTTTGTAGCAGATATTCATATCAAGAAGAGATAATAAGATGTCCATTCGTACGCTGGAGGATAAAAAAGACTCCCCCAGGTCAGCAGATTTCAAATCCGTTCACAACCCCGTTGTCAATTACGCCCCTGTCCCCCCTGCCCCTTCCCCATTCTTCATTCTCAGAAAGCACACGAAATTCTCCCAGGAGCTTTTCATCCACGATTAAAGAGCGACCGTCTTTATATCACGGAACTCCAACAATCATTCCGTTCAGGACTTCCGAAGACCTTGATCCTTCTTTATTTTGAGTTCATTTGCTTATATAAATAATTTTTATATCTATTTGTATATATGTATATTCATATGAGTAGTGCGATATTCAAAATTTTATCCTTTTTTTCATTTCAATTAGGACATTTTAAATTTAATTAGTTCCAAAACCGATTAATCTTCCTAAAAATTCTTAATTATTTTCCTCATATTCCAGCTAACTGTGTTTGTTTGACTAAAAAAAATGAACATATTTGAATCTGATCTTATTAAGTCAATTTTTTTCATCTAAAGAAAGTAATCAAAACATTTATTACATCACATACCATTCCAAACCATTTTTAAAGTGCCAAAGAAATTTTTTTAATAGTGCTCGTGTATAATGGGGTTTAATATATCAAACATACTGCGCACCTATTCAATGATACTTAGCTCTTTTCGTACAAATTTGAAACAAATCCTTCTGTTTATAAAACATCCCTAACCACATTCTCATGCTGCCAGGTTCGTAAAACAAACGGGTGCACCGTTCACGGATGATGCGCTGGTTCGGATATCCGGTTCCGGCTGCCCGTACGGGTTGCATATCCGCCTTGGCCAAAGTAGCTGTTGAGCGTGCGAGAAACAAAAAAAAACAGCTCCCCACCGCTCACAACAATATCACGTACAGAACAGCAGAACAGGACGAACCCGAACCGGCAAAGAGCGTGGGGTGCCGGAATGTGCGCGAATTAATTGCCAATCTTCATCAAGGGTCACACGCTCAAGAGCAGCCGCATCATTTATCCATAGCTGCGTGCTTGGGTTTGGTGCAATTCTAACCCGATGTGTTAATTAAGGAAAGTTAATTTCCCAGTTGATATCTTAGATCGTCTATCGGGTAGACGCACCGGGCGCTAACACGGCGAGCTGCTGCTATGTACGTGCCACCGTGTTGCAGTTTGTGATGCTGCTGTAAAACCGGATGAACCATCAAACGGAAGCGATGTGGATAAAAAGCGGATGTACAAGAAAGTTACAGATCGCTGTGTACAGCGGGATTAAACGAGCCACCCTTCCAACGAGGATATCATGAGACGCACCATTACTACCAGCGTAGTGCAGCAGCAGCAGCAGCAGCCATAATGCATCCCGGAAGGATTGCACTGCACTATAAACCGTGATGCTGTACAGAATGTCCGTCAGCATTGAGTGGCAAGTGGTAAAAAAATATTTTTAAACTAATCCCTTTGTGTTGGTGCTCAGCTCGAAGTAATCAAACATGAAAACATTGTATAAATCATTGGTGGAGCATTAAATTCTTCAAACACACTCGCTAATATTAAGATAAAATAATTATCCATCTCCGAACTCTGGTAATGAGAGTTTTACAAGAGTTATTTTAAGCTACAGAAACTCTAACCACGCTTTGAAAGTTCTTTTTCTCCGCTTCAGCTCATCCTGGCCTGGTGACAAGCGGATGGTTCACACCGCACGGCATCCCACCGGACAGCGCCATAAAAAAAAAGTGAATCGTTTGCTATCGCTCTGCACCGATCTTGCTGTTGAAGCACTTTTTCCTTAAGCCGTACCATCTCACTCCGGCTCTGCGCTGGTGTTTTAATAATTACAGGAAAAAGTGAACGATTAAGACGCCTTTACCCCGGACCAGGAGCACATCATGGAGCACATCCCACCAGGGAGTAACTGCAGCTGGTGAAAGTTTGTTCATTTTTTTTCGCAGCTCAACTTCCACATCCTGCACACCACGTGTCGGAAAAGGGTAACATCCGAAATTAGCTGCACCCGGCCGATGAAGTTGGTGGGTTGGGTTGGGTTTAGGGAGGAGGTTTTAGGAGGGGTTAGGTGCCGTGGGGGCGCTGTCAGACGATTTTGCTACGATCTGGCTGCGCTAATAAGGAAGTGTGACCATAAATTTCGTTCTAGCCAACAGAGCGCCAACGAGTGCCTACGGTGGGTCGGATGTTGAGTTTGCTGAAAGGCGGAAGCAGAAAATTAAGGCCACCCGGTAATCCGCGAAGCGTGCGGCAGTAGTGTATGGAGTTATGCTTTCTTCCGACAGTGCTATAATGAAAACGTTTTACACGCTCATCGTGCAGCTTTTTGCCATGGCGAGTGAACGGCCAATGAATGCGGTAAGCGATTTTAAGCCATAGCGAACAAGGGAAAGATTATTACGAGAATGAATGTAATAAGAAATACATCTTGGATAGATTTTGGGTTTTTGCTCTGGGTTTGAATTTTATATTTTTGAAGGTGTTAAATAATAACTTACACAAGACAAATAAGTATTTTTCATTTAAACATATCAAAATTTTTGGAGCAATTTGGAGTTTGGAAACGGCGCCGGTTCCAAACGACAGGACCAGTGATCAAATCCCATCCGGTCCGTCGAAATAAATCTAGTAAGCCAGAAATGGCTTGCATGATCTTAGAGGGCGTTAATTCAAGAAGAAAGAGAGAGAGAGAGAGAGAGAGAGAGAGAGAGAGATAGAGATTAAAATTTTAAATACGTATTATGTAATGCGTAGCACAGCTATACGGCCTTGAGCTTTTTTATACAATAAATGAAATACAATTAATTATACAATACAATGGAAAAAAAAGTTGAACGAGGTGTTTTATGAAATATCACAGTTTAGAGATGTAAATGGAAAATAGAAGCTATTTCTGGATTCTGTTCAGGTAGAGCAAAAATAAGTCAAGGAAACTATGAAATTCTGCTCATTTTCTAGATCTTTTGCATGTTGAAATTGATTCTGTCCAAAAAATTTCGTCAGACATACCAAAACCTTTTCAAAGGATCTAAGTTTTCTATAAGTAGAAAAACCATTGAACAGAATCGATTTCAAATTGCAAACACTCGAAAATTGGAATAGATTTTACATTTAGGATTAATCACGTTTAGTTATGACAAATATAATGAAAAAACAAATTCTTATGAAAAAAATAGTAGTTTCCCCATTTTAGCAATTTTGCAGACATATTGACAAGAGTGGTTTATGGTATGCTAATTTCCCCTTGTTTAAATTTCGGAAAATATCCTTCCTCTTGGCAAACACCACAATAAAAATACATATTTAAAAACAATAATATTATGAAACCATTCATAAGCATGAAAAAGTCAAGACGAACGTATCGAACGTAATGACATTTTTTCCAATCCATAGTAGTTAAATCTCAGAAATTACAATTCTTCCAAATGAATTCTGAATTCATTTCAGAAAATGATGATTTTATTTTACTTCTCTCTTGCAAAACCCATCATCAACCAAAAGGAGTAAAGTGCTTAATTTTCTGTTATTAAATTATAATCAAAACCATTCAAAGCATTAAATCCTATTCTGCATTTTTGAATGTTAAGTTCCGATTAAATCCACGTTATCATTTTAGCATGAAATGTGCAAAAATAATGCTCCCATTCAAAGCACTCGATTGGCATATTGAATCTTAGTCTTTATTGCATTTTATCCTACATAAAACTGCAACCATCGTCTTAGCACCACCTAACCAGCACGGAATGAAACCCCAAAATTGTAAACCCATAAAATCGCTAAATCGGAGTGTGCGGACAGGCGGGAAGTGCGCCGCGTAAGTATTCATTCATCCGTGTACTTCTTACAATGAGATTACAAATCCCAATCCTACCGTCGAAACCGACCATTAGCGAAAACGCGACTGGGGGACAAATACAGCAAAATGGTTACCGCCAGCATTCGGCACCAACCGAATTACATTGCGGTGGTAAAGGGATGTGACAAAAGGGAAGAAAGACATTTGCCTGAAACTTTCATGCACCATTGACTGCCGACCACTTCCATTCCGGTAATGTTCCCTCGGTTTTTGCCGATGGCTAAAGTGAACACGCTGGGCCAACCCGAACTCAGTGGCCAGCCGTAGGACAAGCGTGAGTTTTTCCCCCGCGGGCTGTGACAATGCAGCGCAAAAGATTTGCCTAGGAAAAACCGTGCACCACGCCCCAACCAACATTCGGTGGGGTGTGGGTGATGCTATCAAAGGGACTAAATCCAATTTTCAATTAACAAGAATATTGTGCTGTAATCCAGCGTTCATACACAGCCACCCAGACACACACACATACGCTCATTTTGCCTAACACAGTTCCCGTCATCGTGCGGTGGAAGAAGTAATTTCTGCTCACTCGAATGTAACCAACTAGCCGCAATATGAATGCAATCATCAGCTCCCGATGGATTGTGGTGCGTTCGTCAGCCAAAGTCTTGATACTGCTATCAAATCCTACTATGGGATGTTTGTATAGATAAAATGTGGGATGAAGTAACACATGCGTTTTAAATGAGAAAAGATTTATTTAAGTTGCACTTTAGTTCTACTTCATAGCACATTTTAAGTTCATTAAAAATTATAATTAAGTTGCTTTATATTCATAGAGCTTAATAGAAACCCTTTTTGTAGTAATAAACTAGGACTTGGAGGAAATTGAAATCTTTTTAATTTAAGCCAAATGCCACATAGTTTTCAATTCAAAATAACTTGTTGATTTTAAAAGTTCCTAATTTTGTGTTAAGTTGTTTTTCTTTTATATCATAGTATTGTTAAATTTAAGAAATTTTTATTTATTTTACCTTTTCAAACGTCGCAGGGTGCCGCAAACTTAATTTTTCAATTCCAACGTCAATTTTCTTTAAGTTCTTATTAATTTTTGAACGAATGTTTGATTATATTATTTTATATTTTATGAAAACGCTTCAAAAACATCAGTTAAGACAGTTTTTCGTTTAAAAATCTAGCAAATATCCTATTTTACGAGCTTCTCCTGTACCGTTTCTCTTCGACAAATACTAAATCATCATTTTTCATTATGCGTTATGCATTTGTTAAAAAGAGAAAGCACGAATTAATTCTTTTTAGTATACCTACTAAACTAATATTTTATCCTTATTTTTATCTAATCGTTACCACTGTGCACTGTCATCCCACCCATTAACGATATGCAGAAGATATGAGCTTTGTTCCTATACCGTGGGGCGTTTTCTCTTGGCCATTTACCACTACCCACTTACTTAACTACTGATTGCCACTAGGGTAATCGTCCGGGATGCACGTATCCTGCCAAAAACAGCAACTCGCCTCGCCCAGTACAGCGACGGCAATGTAAGGCCCAGCGTAACGTTTCAAATGTTGCCAAATTAAATTTTACCATTCGTCAACATATCCGCCGGTGAGTTCGTTTTAACATCCGATAGGGTGGAGCACTACCGATCAGGGGTCGTTAATTGTGTGCCTCCCCCAATTACGCATTACGCCGTAGTACATTTGCAATCTGCATAGTTGAGGTTTTTCGATTTTCAAATTTATTTCACATTTTATTCTAAAAGACTGGGTCTTTTTAAACCTGTTTGCACTATTTTCCCTCAACTCCAACCTTCCATTAATTGTGCCCATTAAAAAAACGAATGATAAAAGTGCACTAAACACTTTCCATCACTACGAGAAAAACACAACGCTTCTCCGGGAACACAGTCGGCCAACTTCTCATGGTTATGTTTTTCCTTCAGCCCGTCGGTTCGTCTTCGTCCCACTTTGATACGAAGCATTCCACATCGGAAGTCGCATTTGCGAAGCCCGCCGGCACTGTTTCCTTTGCATCGTCGGGTTGTGCCTTACCGGCGTAAACTATCCGATCCCAGCATGCCAACCGTACCACGGGTGCACAATGTTGGCAAATGGTTTGCCCCTGATACATAATGTTGCTTTTGCACCCGGTCTCCGTTTCGCCTGCCTCTGACTGGCTGCTGTGCCCCCGTGTACTGCTTCCGGAGGGTGATTTTAACAGTCCATTAAACATGTGCACCAGTTCTCAGTGCATTTAATTGAAAAAGGGAATTTTCTGCGTCAAAGGCACCAAACCCGAAAGCAACCCGAGGGCTTCGATGGTGCACCCGGGGACTGTGCGGGGTGTAAATTCCGGGTGTATTTTTGGTGAGTGTGTATATGTGCTTTTTCTTGCCATTTTTGTACCATTGATGATGCTGGCTGTTGGATTGGAGTCCATTAAAAATCCCCAAAACTGGCTCGTTGTCCGTTGGTTTGTTACTTTTTCGATGGCAAAGCAAAATGGAAGAACTGGATGAAATCAGAATCCGTGTGTTAAACATGAAAATCTAACCGGTAGTTGATGAAAAAAACATGTTTGCAACTAAAAAAACAATGTTTTTTATTTATTTTATGTTTATCACCATTTTTAATAACCTTAAAAACCGCTTTGAAAGATATTTGCCAGAGAGTTGTAAATAACTACAATTCATGAAACTAGTTAAACAACGACATTTAAATAGAATACTCGTTCTTTCATTATTTTTAATAATAATTCTGAGGGATAAAGACGTTTATATTAAATCCTTTTAAAACTCTCATATCATATTTGTATGCTCATAAGTGCAATAAACTATTTTGTATGCTTCACTAGTGGGCTTTATCGGATAAAAATTCACATCGATTATAGTTTATTCTATAGCTTATAGTTTAGTTTATAGCTATTAATTTTAACTTTTCTTTCTCTTACAGTAATAGTGTAATGTTTATATTATTATAAATATAGTATATAACTACTATAGTAGTATAGTATAGTACAAAATAATATTGCATGTGTTTCTCTACTTCGGATGATATTTCTAGACCTTATATACCTTCGCCCACAAACTAATTTTTTTCATTTTTCTTCACAGCTCCTTTTTTAATACAAAAGTAATATACATCAAAAGCAGTAAGCAGCTCTAGCAATAAACATTTTGTACCATAAAATGATTTTTAAAACATGTTGATTTTTCCTTTAAATCAATAAACCACCCTACCATATTTAGATTGACGTATTCTTAAAAAAAATATATTAAAATTAAAACATATTGGTTCTACAGGTCATCCAATCATAGCGATGCTTCCATTAACAATAAAAAAAATCATACCATGTTCCACGAAACTACAAAGCTTTCATTTCGATTTAACCCACATGGTTTCGGCTCCACTTGGATACTACCCCTTGCGACAACCAGATTTCAATAGCAACAAATTTTGTTCTTCTGCTATTGTTTGATAATTGCTACACCCAATAACGACTGTACACGATGCAGTACTCCCATCAACCAGCTCCAGTGTGCTGAGCACCATATCCATCGACCAAGCAGACAGATAAAGTGGTTCCGCCTGCCCGTCAGTAACGAATCAACCTTTGATACAAAAGCACACAAAGCGCATTGTGCTGCAGCCAGCTGACGAAAGATTGCACTGGTTGTCAAAGCCACCCTAAACTGGGTTTGCATTCCCGCCAGATAGTGTACCATCGAACGAGATCGATGCATTCAAAAGCCCCTAAGAACATCGAGCTCCACAACCGGAGCGGAAACTGTTGCTCCAGTCCAGGCTGTTGACGTTGTGCCGGGCTTGGGTCGAGTCATCGATTGCCAGAAATTGTCCCGCCGGCAACAATGAGAATATGTGTCAAGTCATGGTTTTGTTAGTTGGTCTAGCACCATCACGGCAGGATTCGGGTTCAACAGAGACTGGGTGACCAATCTTGCCGGCTGACGGTGGCGCGAACCAATATCCCGAATAGTTGTCGATAGGATATTGAAAATGGTAGCAACGGCACAATGGGCAGAACAAATTGTATGGTGGATTTTGCCTAAAAAAAGAAAAGCCAAATTGAAGAATTAAAAAAAAATATATTGACGAAATTGACATGAATTGGTATCAAATATATTTAAAGTGAGTTTATACAACACAATTGTGGTATATTTTTTTATTGAATAATTTTGTTTAAGCATTTAAATCACCTATTTGATTTTTAAGATGTTTTTTCAACATTATTTTATTATTTATTTGTTTTCATTTATTTCTTTGTTTCCGGTTAAAATTTATGTTAAATTTTAAATGGCCCTTGGTTAATATTAAACAATTTTCTAACAAAATATTGTATCTTTGATATTTATACTATTATTTTAAACATATATTTCATGTTTTTTAAACACTTTACTCTTTTTTTCAACCATATTTTCTTCATAGTTCCATGGAGAAAAAATGCCAACAGACACTTCGCTTGTACAATAACTCTTTCCTATTTATCCTTTTCACTCAACTGTGTTTCGTCGGTTGTGCAGTCTGTGAGAGCCGAAAATGTGTAGCCACACTTGCATCCGATTTGTTGTTATCAATCGAAAAACATTGAAGACAAATTCTCCTGTACCCTGGACACAATGATTGCGTTTATTCGTGTCATCGTGACACTAGCACAAAATCTGACCCCGAACGGAAGGAGTTTTCACTTCCCCGCTTGTGTGCCGGGCTTTTTTCGGCAGCAAATTTATCGCTTTACAATCAATTGAATAATTGCGGGGTTAAATTGAATCACGCAACCACCAACCGATGGAACACACAGAAGCGTTGGGTGATGAATTGTGGAAAATTTGACCTTTGTTCTCGTGGATTAAAACGGTGTCAGCCACGTGCCACGGTTAAGGGATTGCAACACTGCGAACTAATGGAAGGCATACAAGTGCGCTACGCACCGTCACAACATAAAGGTGTCTTTGTAGTGTTGCACATTGTACGCTAGATAGGGACGCGAATCTCGCACTTCGACGGTTGACTTCCATTGACAAATAAGTTCTAATTTTGTGTTTTTATTCTTTCGCTGCACGCTTCACAAGAAAACGGGCAACAAAAACAGTCAAATTGAGGACGACGTGCGCCGGGAACGCTCGATGCTTACAGGGGGTTGTGCGAAAAAACAACATCTCGATACATTCGGAAAACATGACTCATAAAACATCATTCCAAGGAGAGACAGTTTGTAAAGGGAGGTTGGAAAACGGTAGAAGACTTTCGTGTTAGATGGATGAATATACGTTTCGAAAGCCTATCAGCTAAAACAGCTCCCATGAATATCACGATGATGATGATGATGATGATGATGGATTGGGCTCATTGCTATTTATGATGGTGTACGTACTCTTTACGAACCATTAGCCAAAAAAAGGACGAATGAACAAGATGAAAAAATATCCAAGTGATTGGACTCAATGTAAACGCATACTCATCTATTCAAACTTTACCTTGTACTTGCCTTGAAGTCGTTTACTGAAACTTTTTTTTTAATATTTTTTTGCTACACTGCAACCGTTCTCAAACAAAGAAATTGTAACTTATATTCATCAAACATACCCATTTTTTTTCTTCTAAAAACGCCCCAAAACAACCCAACGCAGATATACTTCTGCTTCTTAACGTATCCTTAAACAAGAAAGATTACCCTCATATTGACTGATGCCACTGTGCCACCCCCGCTACTGTGCACAATCTTGCTGTGCCGTGATGGAGGCCTGCCCGGGCGATATACTTCTCACTGCTAAAGTGTTTGTTGCCCGCCCACCAGAAACAGTGGGGCATTTATTTTGTTTATCGTGAAACATGCAATAAAATTTATACAACTGCGATGGCACTTGTCATTTTCGTATCAAAATAAATTGTAATAAATTTTTCGCCCACTCCCTACAGGGACGAAATGTTGTGTCACCATTTTGGCGATTTGCAGACAGCGTGCTGCCAGCCTCCTGCTGGGAATTTTCCGACCAGAAAGATGTGGTATCGTCTGGCACGGTGAGGAAGAAGTACCGTCTCCGGTCCGAATGATGGAGCGGAAGTTCACGTACTTATCCTGATGTGCGAGATGTGAATTGGATGTGAATGTGTCCGCTTCCCTTCCTTCCCTTTTCTGCCCTAACCAAGGTTTTTCAAACTCAAATACGACACCGACAGGCATCTTTCCTTCAGTGCAGCTGGGGACTTGATGACATCTTGCTGGAACTGGATGCGAGCCGGAAAGGGAAGCACTGGTAACGGATAACAGCTGAATGTCGGATCTCAGCTGATGGTTAGGGGCCACTTTTTCCGGAAAAAGTGTCAAACACTGTGCGTTTCGGTTGAGCTGCATTTGACTGGTTTGAAGCAGTCGGGGAAAAAAAACTATATCGTTTTTGTCTAACTCACAGGGAACTTATCGGTACCGGGATAAATTCTCTCCCGGAAGAAGTCATTTATGGGTGGGTAATGAAGGGGAGAAAGTTAAACCGTTGGATGGGGACCATCTTTATCCTACGTTCGGATGAAAACCATATGAAAGATGCGACACTGGTAATGGTGTGTTCTGCTTTTCTTCTGGTGGGATGAACCATGTTGATACATGTTCGAACTGTAATCGGAGCTTGATTGAGATTATGCGCCTTACGGTGGAGGGGTTTTTCTGATGAACAGTTTTTATGGGACTGTGGCAGGAATGGTCCGGTGCAGCATACAATTGTACACAACTTTCATGAGTCATTCGTTTGTGATTGCGGGCAGTAAGAATGGGAAATAGTTTTATTGGATTTGCCATACAATTAACTTTTAGTGTTCACTCATTTAAGGTTAATAAATTGTCCCAGTTGGGCTAGTAACATTACAGCGATGGATGAAAGTGAGCAATGATTC
>STHC01002506.1:0-22782 GCA_016254315.1 Anopheles parensis
TCGTTCAGATTTACTGCGAAAGTCCCATCATCCTCTGCCCGAGCGTATCGATGTTTCGGTGAAATAAAGAACGTCACGAGTATGGAAAAACACGCTCTTCGTCGACGGATGTGTTGTGCAATCATACTCAAAAGGTGTTGCTTATTCGTCTTCTTAGAGGAAAAATCCCCCTCGAGAAAGATTACTTCCAAAGACAAAAAAATATTTCAAGAAAAAAAGTCTCAAATCTCCTTACAAAAGCAGCAACTGAACTCCAGTCGACAAATATATCAATACTTTGTAACTCACATAATAAGCAAAAATCATACTAAATCTGCTGGATTGGAAATGAAGTTTAATTTCCAGAAATATGTCTCACGCTGTAATACGAATAATAAATGCTTTCAAATTTCAATGGCTACCATTCCTGCCGGAAGGAATCTATTGCCGGTGGTTATTTCACCGGAATAAAGCCATTCTCAATCTCCCTTATAAATACACCACTTACGAATGCACTTTACAGAAATTACTCGAATGCATTAGAAGGATTTTATCGATTTCTCGCAATTTCCAAGCGCAAATGCGACAAAGAGCTACGAATTCCAAGAAATTCGCGCTATTGGAGGAACTCTTTGCTCAACTTCTTCCATTTAACTTTTTTTTTACATGTAGGATAAAAAATTAAATCGATTTATACCATAAAAGTGTATTCAGCATTAAATACTCATAATACGAACATTAGATTCTACTTGGTGAGCAGCATAAATCACATTACTCCGGAATACCTCAGGATGCCGGAATACCTTGGTGAAGGTAAAAACTTTGACCCCAAACAACAGATCATTCTTCCTCTTGTGTTCCTTTCTCTTTAGACATAATGAGTAAATCATTTTCAAAATCACATTTGTCTCAGCCTATTCTTGGACCGTACCGTACCGTAGATGAAAGGTTTGTTGCGATGTTCAGCGCTTTCTATCTTCATCGCTTGATAAGCCGTACCGTTTTGATTTGCCGACACCGGAAATTGACAAAAGTAAAAGCTATCCAACTGGTTTTCAAGCGTTACGGTAGCAAAACCCGGTACCGGACACATCCGCAACGGTAGGCCGGCTATACGTTTGCCACGCACACTTCAAATGGACAGGAAACTAATCCTGCTCTTATCATGAGTTATCAGCCAGTCGTTTCATACTTAAAGTACACCAAGAGCTTTCGGGTTCATTTCCAACTAACCGAGGCATGCTCCGTGATAGTAGCAGCACCAGCAGCACCAACATCATCCCTATACAGTTCCCTGCCGTCCTGGGGAAACATCAAAATAATGTGTAATAACTTGATCCAAAATAGTATTCACTCAGGCGTCAAGTCGTGTACATTCGCCTTGCCCTGCTCGTCCTGCCTTGCCTCGATAATCTCCCCCGGCTCTGTATAAACGCACAAGACCGAGAGGCGTATGTGTACGACGGCACATGGTTTCATGCTTCCGTCCCAGAAGAAGCTTCAGTATCCGTAAGGATTTTAGAAACGACAAACGATAAGCACTGCTAAACGAAAGTCCATATCGAGAGTGCAAGGAAGTTGAATCCTATGCTGAGCTTTCTTTTTCCCACTTCCCTGTTTGCCAACTCGATCGGAACACCGTATCGACTCACCGATGCTGTTGACACTGTTGGCCGAATAAGTGGCAACAACACACCAAAAAAAAAAAAAACATAGATTCGATAAGAACCAGAAGGGGGTGTCGACCGGTTCACCATTTTGGGCAAAGCATTCGAATGTGGTCCTATTCCTTCTCTATTCAATTTCGTTCGACCTCTGGCTCCCACCAGCCCGGGGTATCACCACCGCACCGGCATGGCTTCATCGCTCGCACATTCAATAAGGCAATCGTTGATCATTTTTACCGTCCATGGGACTCGGAGCACTCGGAAGCGCACTGTTTTCTCTTGTACCGTGGCAACCAGCTCTGGCACACGATATCGAATCACGAGACGAATGCCGGCCAATGAAGTTATCTGGGTTTTTTGGCTTGTTTTGTACGAAGCGTTTGCTGCCACGGCTTCAAATTAAATCTCCTCAAGGACACAAATCAAGAGTATTAGAGTATTGGATGTTGGAAGCGCTCGGTTCGCCTAGGCTGTGTTGCCGATTTGTGATTGTCGCATTATTCATCAGATGAGGATGGGTTTGATTTCAATTTTGGTTCCTCGGATTCGATTGCTGGCGATTCAATTTAGCTCTATATTTTGTGGCCGTTTGGTACGGAAAGCGCTTGTACGCCGAGCGCTCCGGCGATATCCTTTTGCGTGCGTTTATGCTAGTGCGATCATTTGCTTCATTTTATGACCATCGGCGGTAAATACTACAGGATTGATAAAGTGGCAAAGCAAGTGTGTAAGCTTAATAAAAACGGGGGTTTTCAAGTGAAAATATTTTCCACGCATTTGAGTGGTTACATGTTTTGGAAGGATTTGTTCGGTGAAGTTAGTGCTTCATACGGGAAATCTTTGCATCTGCGTGTCTTCCTTATCCATTAGATTGGGATTTTGGAACATCATCTACCCAATTATTAAATTATTATTAAATTATTAAATTACTAAATTTTTAAATTATTATTAAATTATTAAATTTAATTTAATTTAATTATTCGAAGATTATTAATTTAATTATTTGAAGTTTTCAATTTGAATTTTTCCGTCTTGGCAATTAAACGCTATTGAAATAAAAGTTGTTACAATAGCAATATTAAGCATTCTTATGCTCGTTATGGATCAAATGAAAGCTCCCAAATTACAGCTGATGAATGCCGAGCTGTGGCAACAAAACCAATCAATAAAGGAAGATTCGAATTTAAAGTCAATCGAAACCATACCTTTATGACCGGTAATGTGCTTATCTACTTTCTCTGGGAGATAGTAAGGTTAGTTGGATTCATCTTGCCACATTGTTCAAAACCCACGGTTGATTCATGTCCAAAAATTCATCATTAAAATTGCTCATTGGAGGTAAAAATACTGCCAACTATTTCTCCTTGTGCTAATGCTGGTTTTTGTAACAAAAATCACCGAGTGTTCCTGGAGTTACTTCAAATATCACTCTCTCTCTCTCTCTCGCTCTGCTGCTCTGAAGTGCCATGAGCAACCCGCTCACGGGCAACAAAAAGTCCCTCAAGGAAATGGACGGAAACCAAAACCCCCAAATTGCAAACCGGCACAACACCTTCCGAGTACGTGCGATGTAGAGTATCGTAACAACTACCATCATCATCATCATCATCATCATCGCACGGTCCCTCTATATGTGCTCGGTCAATGTACGAAATTAGGAATATCACATTCACCCATTCACGTAATAACGGGATAATTTAACTTTACTTCCGCTCCGGTCGGTTACATGCACCCATGGTCATGTGAATTAGCCGCCTTAAACGATGCTAAATTCACATTTGTGCGCATTTTTCGGCAAGGATTGAAACGTCGTCTCACTGCACCAAACACACATTCCGCTGGGAGTGTGTGTGTGTATTTCCACTGGCCGCACTGAGGGGGGGGGGGCTTGGAACACCCTGGAAAGGTATGGGACACGTGCCGAAAAAGTACCAAAACCTGACTGAGTCGATGTAGACAAAGAAAGCTACTTTCTGTTTCGGGTGCTAGTATCTGTCGCTAGGAACATTTTTAATTATACAAAGGATGCTTCAACAACAAGAAAAAAAAATTATTTAGACCCACAAACTTTTATCCACTCTCAGCATGTGTGTGTGTGTGTGTGCCCCCGTTTCCATATTAACGAATATTGTTTCCAACGATGGTGATCCAACCCCAACCAAACTTTCCACCATTTTCCACGCAATTCGTTTGCCTCCGTTCGTTCGCTATTGCCCCACATAACAAACAAAAAAAAAACGAACAAAAAGTGTGTGCGTGTGCATCAGGACATCTACCTCCGAACCTCCCCACAATTTTCACCCTTCTGTGCAGCACCCCTTCACCCCGCACGCCCTGAGTGTGCCCTGTTAATTAAACTTTTACAACAAAATTCACAAAATTTTATCCAACCGAACTGCTGCCACCACCATCTGCCTTCTGGTGTGAAACGTACGGAAGCAAGGAGAAGCCGCCTGGCCCCTTGAATATTGCACGTCATCTCTATTCTGCCACTTTTTTGGAACGAGTCAGTTGAGAGGCGTAAGGCGCGTAAGTCTTCTCCCTAGCATTAACGTAACCTCCTCTCCCTACCCACCCGCCCTCTAGTGAGCCCTTTTCGTCATTAGTATCAAAGACAAACTCTTATAGCACCATATAGTGATCTCACAAACGGCTCACTACGGAATGGAAGCAAGTCGCTTCAAAGTTTGTGTTATTTTTGTCTCTATGTGAGTGGAGGATGGGGATTTTTTCACTTCTCTCTCTCTCTCTCACACACACACACACACACTATTAAGCTTTTCTTCGCTAGTAAACACGAAAAAAGAGCCAACAGAAAAATAATAAGCAAACGAAAGAACTGCCAAAGTGCCGAGCACACAGTAAAGAACGGCGACAAACTGGATAATGAAGTAAAAATTCACTCGTAAATAAACATAATTGCCATCCAGGCCGTAAGGCAGTGTTTGCAACAGAAAAAGGAGGAAGGAAGCGGATGGAAAGTGGATAAAGTGAGGCACCGCGGTTCGATGTGCATTTTTCGAAAACCCTTACTGGAAGCAATACACTGCCGGGGTAGGTTGACGGAGGAGTCTAAATTACGGCGCTACGAAATGATGCTTCAAGTGTGCGCGCGCCATCGTCTCCATTCGTTTTTTCGCGCTTTTACTGTTTCGAATCCCGTTTCTGCGTCTTATACCAAAAGCTGCAAAGGAGCTTTCCCACCCGGCGTTGGATGCATAATTTGATCGCAAGCGCGTAGTCGCGTTTGATATTCGCGCCACTAATGAAATGGCAGCGGCAACGCGACCGTAAGGTCGTAACTTTGTCCTTTTTATTCTAATTACAAAAAAAACGGGCCCGAGATAAGCCACCGGGAAAAAAAGTGCGATCTGTGAGATGTGTGGAAGTGAAAATAAAAATACAAACACACACACACAGATGGAGAGTGGAAGTGAGTTACGACTTCTTGCGTGTGTTGGGAACGGAAAACTAATCAACCTGACGCTGAGAAGCAAAAACTACCGCCTTGCGATGCGTTTCCATTTCTGCCGCACGGTTACTATGGATACATTAATTTTGCGCAAAAGCTCGCGCACTTTCTCTTTAATGTTTTGTTAGCACAGGAGCGAAAAAAAAACGAGGGCGAAGGAAATGTTTCGTCAAAACAGTCGTGGAAAAGTGGTGTAGTAGTTTGAGATTAATTGGAACTTTTTTTCCTTTCTGTTTTTTTTTTTATTTCTGTTTTTCATTTGCTGCTAACACATCAACATAAAGCACATTGCTGCTGAATTTAATTCCCATCCGGCACTACACTTTTCACAGGAGGAATACGAGTGAGAGAGAGCAAAAAAAAAACGCCTCAAATGATGAAGCACATAAAAACCGGAGTGTAAACATTGTTTCAAAAAAAAGGAACTCCTCTCGAGACCACCCACCCCTCACCCCCCCTTATTTTCCCTACGCTGGAACAAACGAACAGCGTAATGAATGCAGCACAAATTACGATTCATCATCTCATTGCACTTGTCTTTTCATTTTCCCTCGTTGGCACATCAAAACTTCCGCTTCCAGAATCACCACCATTTTATGTCACCTTGCTGTTTGTGTGCGTGTGTGTGTGTGCATGTGTTGTGTGTGTGTGTGCCATTTTCCACCCCTCCCTAGGGGTGCGTCAATTGCATTGCACCAGCTTCCCTTCTGTTTTTTTCCCAATGACAAAGTGTTTAAAATTCTTACCCCGCCAAAAAAAAGGCCCGTACCGTAAAGGGCTGGATCCCTGCCACTAGAGGACATATTAAATGTAGGAGTTATGGATTTAGCAGCAACGGGTTTCAATCAATAGTGTTCCATTGAAAATGCAATCAAATATGCAACCATCATAAGGGTTTTAAAAAAAAGAAAAAAATCACCATGGCCTACCTTATGCAAAAAGGATTTTTTTTTGCAAATACATCGAAAGCACGCGTGTCCATAAAGTGAAGGAAACAAATTTGGATATAATTCCTCGAACGATCCCCATTCGACACTTTTCAGCACCATTTTGTGTGCCATGCTGGGGAGTGGGGAAAAAAATAAATACTCACATTGTTTTGTTCGCGAGTTTTGTAATTCCACTTCAATGGAACACATGCACCAAAAAGGCATCATGGGACACCCGGGGTAAAGCCCACGATGATCATCGATCATCGATCGGTTCGGTTATCGATTACTAGCGGAATGCGTTGATTTTCTCACGTTCCATCAGTCACTGGTGGAGAAAATTTGTAGCGAGAGAATAATAAAATAACAACAAACTTCCACTGCAAACTACTCGAATACAAAGCACTGCAATCGATTGCAATCAAATCATTTCCCGACACACGGCGGCTTCCACCTCAGGTACCAAAAGGCTGAAGAAGAAAAAAAAAGCAACTCCACCACAATCGGTCCGCCCGGTTCGGATTGTTTGTGTGAGGTTTTTTTATTTATTTGTTACCCCGGCTCTAGCATTTCTTTCTCCAACAACCAAATTCCATTCGCATCGACAATCGTCAACGACAAAACTGCCATTCCATTCCATCCTTTTACACCCAACCATGGGACTGGATCTAACAGAGTACATCACTTTCAAATACACAAACACACAAACCATACGAGCAACAGCAACGGCAAAAAAAGGTCTGACATTTGACGGTTTGTGTAACGCCCAGAGAATTCCACCTGCATTATATCAACCAAGTCACCTGCAGCAGGTTGCTTCAATCCCATCCACAGGCGCCCAAACACTTTACACCGTGCGCTCGCAACGGTATATATGTATATTGTCACCGAAATTGAATTCTGCTCCCGACAAGAAAAATCTATTACCCACTGAAACCGTACCACCTTTTCGATATCCGCACGGTTTTGCAGGACGCTTTTGCGCGTCAAACTTCGATTTTTCCCCCAAACCCATGTAACACACTGCAGTGGATCAAAAGCGTCAGCGAAACACAATTTTCTAATTTCCCTACCGATGGCTGCCGATCGCCAAACGGGCGAAAAGGGATAAAGGATTCCAACAAACGTAATCTTTAGTGCCGGCTAACACTGCGGGTACGTGATCGGAATGCACACGGCATGGCGTAACATCGAGCCGCAAACTTTACTTACGCGCCGCCGGTTGACTGGCTAAAGCTGCCGAATCGATGACATTCATGGTGGAATCAAATGACAAATACATACAACTGGCACGTAGTATGCACAGGATTCGATGGTTCGGTGCAAGTAGTAAAACTGTACTACATACAAAGGCAAACGTGCAAATAGTGCTTTCGCTGTGAATGGGTTTTTTTTAGTAACAGTCTAATAAGCGACAGCCATGAATTCTAATTTGCTTCAATGAAACTAATACCTGTAGCACGTTGGTCCTCGAAGATGTTGCAACATTTCGTAGACTTTTTAGTTATTCATTTAGAACAGGTCTGGCTTTTGGGTACTTCGAATCGAAAAAATCGAATAAATCGAATTGAAACAATAGAAGTACAACACATGAAAATAAAAGAAGTTGCGTGTAGCGAAAAGTGTGGAGATAAATAAAAGATTAGAGATAAAAATAAACATCTCTCTCTCTTCTTGGCTTTAACGACCTTACAGGTCACGCCGGCCATTTCTGGCTTACTAGACTTATTTTACCACATAGCCGGATAGTCAGTCCTTGCTACGGGGGGACGGTCCGGATGGGATTTGAACCCGGTCCGGCCGTGTGGACTGGCGCCGTTTATCACATGCACCACAGGGCCGCCCCTAAATAAAAATAAACATCCCTACCATTATTATTATTATTATTATTATTATTATTACTATTATTATTATTATTATTATTATTATTATTGTCAGTCCTTGCTACGGGGAGACGTTAATATTATAATTTAAAATTGACTTCTGTCACACTTATGTAAACATTTCAACAATTTACCTTCTTGATTGTACTATTTTAAAAAGTTTAAATAAATAAAAAAAATGTTCACTTTTGCAAATAGTATACAAACTAAAAAATCGTAACAACACATATGGGACAAATATGTTGATAAAAAGTCCATTCTGTATTCTCATTTTATCCTATTATTAAATTTGTCTCCATTAGACGCTACGAATTTGATTTTTTTATTATATTACGCTTAAAGGAAACAATAAATAGAAAACAGATACCACTCATCAATAAGATAACCTACCAGGGCGAAAAAAAGACAAACTTCCACTTAACGCTACAGCACGGATATGCAACAGTTTCGGTTTTGATTCAATTTCTGGGCTCCTTCGGTAAAGCAAGCAGTCGAAAAGGCCCAACCATGGCGAACATGGCGTTTGATGTTACGCAGCGTAACAGAAACGAGCAAATAAAATCACACCAGCTGAAGGGTTTGTGGTGTACACAAGCCTGGCGTGTTGAACAAATCCGTTTCTTTCCTCTTTTTTTTTTGAATATGTTTGTGTGCTTTTGAGGAATCTGATCACCATGCGCTTCGTATGCTGGATGCTTTAAAAAATGGCAAAACCCTTTCATCCAGCACGGCCACATTTCCGTTTGGAAGGGCAAACGATCGATCACCCACCAAGCCGGAAGGGTTTACCGTTAAAGTGAGCAATTCCGATAGGCGTCTTGCTTTGTAATCTTTCAAACGATGCCCGCTCCGAAGCGGATGGCATCTTGTTTGCTGTTTAGAACAAAATGGCTTACCAAAAAAAAAAAAAAGAAAAAGGGAAAGAAATTTTCCGTTGCTCAGTTTCTTACGCTTTTCTCTTTCTTTTGCGCTCTCGTGGTTTTTTTTCATTACCTCAGTGAATTCCGATGCGCTTCTTCAACCTTTTCATCGATAGATATCGACCGGATCTTTGGAAAAGTCCATTTCTTTTAATATGTTCTTCATTTGTTCAACAAGCCTCGTTTTGCGATGGTTCTGGCAGGCTGTTCCGTTGAGGGTGCGATCCGTTTGAAATTCGGCAACGATGGTACGGTACGCCGTGTGCCTTCATTCAAGCGCTTTGAACGAGGCCAAAAAAGCCAATAATATTATCAATGCATGGTTCCCTTTCGGTTCCTACACGTTCTGTTCCCTTTCTCTCCAACTCCTTCTTGCCGCTGAAGCGCCGCCATTCAGCAGAACCATTGGAAAGGTTTCGATCGCTAAAGTTTTAGCCAAATCGAACAATGTGCAAAGTCGATTGTCAACAATCTGTTGGCGAAGTTAGGAAGTAACGGCGACGGACGATTCGTTCTTTGTGTGTACGGTTGTTTGCAATTTTGTTCACACATGATTGGGAAAGCAAGCACATCGATCACAGTCACAGTGGAGCAATGGAAACCTCGGGAAAAAATGGGGCCTAGCTACGGAAAATTCAATGGCCATAACCAATCATTCGCTGATAAGGAGGTGTTTTGTTTTGTTTTTGTGGTTCTTTCTTTTAACTCACAAAAAACAATATCCATTCATGATTTTTAAATGAGTTATTTTTTTATATTTGATTAAACATGTTTTCATTTTAAAATTTTGCAAACCAAAAAAAATCGAAAAAAATAAATCAGCCAAACTTAGTGAGAGAGCGAAATCAGACATTTTACTAGATTAATTTTGCAGAAGTTATTTTTAATTTTATTCGATTTTCCCAAGACCGTTCCATTCGTAGGAGAGATAATAGGAAAGTATAAGATGGAAATTCGGACAGGAAAATCAACCACTGTTCCGATCTTTACCATGCGACAGATCTTGGCGAAGATGGCGGAGTAACAACGTGAAGAAAATGACGGAGTTCATTCTTTTCAATTCTTCATAGCTTTCAATGCCGCATATGATAGTGTAGCCAAAGTAAAACTAAGCGACTAAATTAGTTTTTTTTGAGACCCCGGCCAAGCTTGCCACACTTGTACGAATTATCCTTTGCTGGTACCAAGTTACCGCGATGGAAACTGAAGTTATATGGAGCCTATCTCGTCCTAGTACTGACATACGACTCTCAGATTCATCGTACAGCTAATTAACCTCGTCAAGCTCTGAAGAGCTGGTCATGTCATTAAAATGACACTGGACGACCTTGCCTGTCAAGCCCGTTTAGGTCGTCCCCCATGCAAGACAAGCGTATTAGTTCCAAACTGAGTGCTGAGAGACCGACAGGCTAAGGCACTCGACCATGAGCGGTTTAAAGGGCTCCTACAGGTGGCCAAGACCGGCGAAGCAGTTTTAAGTAATTATTTGTTTAGTGAATTGGTTTATACAGGAAAAGACCTAATGTAAAAATTATTTAATTTAAAATTAAAGTAAGATTTATGCTCTTTCCGTCATATTAATTTATGATCCTTTCATTTACTCTTACCAAAATTAAAAACCCATACTGAAGTTACAGAACAACCATTACACTTACGGTTACAACGAATTTTAGCTTTCTAAATATTTGTTTAATTTCCTGTAAATTTACCCTCGACCGTAACTCATTCAACATACATTCGTTAGGTTACAAACCAAACTAAAACATTTCACGCCCTTTTCCATCTATCAACCCAGATTTCACTAACCCTGTTTATGGATTCAAAATATCATTCTAGCGTACAGAATTTGTACAGTATTTTGCACCAATTTTACGTGACGATGTCAATAATTATGGTGTTTTAGGAGATATGATCACTAAACGGTCTGTTTCACGCCTAACGCATGTTACCCGCACAACGACCACGCACGGTAAAGGTCTCTACGTTTGTGGTCCTCCACGCAGTGAAAGGACGCGCCCAATTTAAATAACCCATCATAATAATTTCTGCCGCTTCCAACAACTTTGCCCACAACTTTCCGTACCGGGAACTACGCCCAATGTGTTTGATCAAAGCTGTGGAGGATGGAATAAATAACAAATAAAATACTTTATCCCTTCGAAGTCATTTCGGGAGATCCCATTTGAGGACATAAGCTCGACTAGCCCCAAACGAGTCCTCATTTTTCCCTCTCTCTCTATTTGAGCTTCATCCCTTCGTTGCTCTCTCTCTATCTCTCTCTCTGTCTAACTGGCGCTGATAAACAAAGCGATCTGAATCGGATTCCCCAAAAACCACCGAGATGCCATTGGACGAGCAGCTGAAAATTGGGAACGTATGACCCAACAAACCTTGGGCCGATGAAACGCTCCGAAAGGAAAAGCCGTTTCCGATGCCAAAATGGATCCATCGCCATCAACGATGCTTGCCAGCACACTTCTAGCACAATGTTCCCGCCCGTTGCTGCGCATGCTGCTGTGCTGCACATCATGAATCATTGGATTTTATTGGCAAATAAAACGATTTTCATGAATTTTAATTATTGCTCATTAATTAATTCAGCATTAGGCCACCGCAGCAGCACCAGCACACACTGTGCTAATGCGAGATTTTGCAACCAAAACCAATCGGTACCGTCCCACATGCATACACACATTAACTGCCAACATCGAACGCCCATTGCCGCTGATGTGACTGCGAAGTTTAATTATTCTACACGTCATCCGAGACGCTAATGTACTTCCTGCCATCGTTCCGAACCGGGCAGCATTTGCATCAAACTTTGGTGCTAAAACAAAAATATGCCCTTTTGCCGAGGGGTTACACTGTTTTTGGGCGTATGTTTTGTTATCATAGCTTTACCCAAAGCTCGACCGCAAATTACATAAAATTTGATGAGTTTTCAACCCCACCCCATTGGCTTAAAGCTTGGAGACAAACAAAAGAAAGAAGAAAAAAAAAGAACAACCCCCCTCGCTGCCGGTCGTCTCATACGATCAGCGCAAAATCGATCGATAGCAACGTACCCATAAATCGATTGATTCTCGTAAAGCGATAAAATTAATTTCTATAAAGCAGGAAAATTGAGCAATCGTTCAACTGGAAACTGGACCGGACAGGTGGAATGATTTCCCATCAGCAGGATTGATTCTGTATCTGTATCTGTTCTGTTCTTGGTAAATGCCGGTCCATAAACATGGTACCCATGGGTGCCATTCATATGAAGAAAAAAAAAATCAATTAAAACAATCATTCAATCGCACCTAATGTACAGCTTGTTAAATGACAAAGTAAGCCATTTAAGTCCCTTTTATGATTGATTTGTGTTTGTGACAAATTATTGGGTGCATTTAAAATGGTTATAACAAAACGGAACGATAAGGATTAGGTGAAACGAGTTGAAAGTTTGATGAAAAAACGCGCTAGCACGTGGAATCATTAACGTCATTAACGATTTCATTAATTTATGCGTTCTATTTCTACATCCCATTTTAAATTTACTGTGCGTTTTAATGAATTTCACACTATTTTATATTGTCCCTAGTAGCAGCTCTTTCCTGTACCTTTCCGCATAGAAAATCCATTTCAATCGGTTGGGAATGCATGTTTGAAAATGAATTAATCGAACACTTAAACACGTTATGTTGAAGAAGAAGGACAACCTGTGTCGTTCGTAATCGTTCTCCTCTTGTGACCTCAACTCGTCGAACATCGTTAGTTCGAAAAGAGTCTCTTTTGTGTGCAATTCGTCAATTCAATTCCGTGTACCAAATGGTAGACTTTCTCGTTAGTTTGTACAGCTTCTAGGCCTTCTTCAAATACTCTCCCTCAACACCCTTAAGTCCTAAATTCCTTCGCTTCTCACCAAAAATTAGGTTTTGATTTTCGAAACAATTTGATGAACCCGCGAGGCAAACAGAATTTAATTTACAATCAAAAAATTTGTAAAAATTCTAATAAAATTTTAATTTTCACCTACACGGACTGCATAGGACAACACAGAGGTAAAACTAAGGCGCTGCTCTGAGATTCGTCGTATATGACGAACGACAACGAAAAGTTCTATGGGTGCTCTAGGATTTGTCGTCACACAAACTGTCAAACAGAGAAGGGACGTCAAACCGTAATAATAAGAAGAAAAACATCAAATCATCAAACATACAAAACCAACAATAAACGCGTCCTCGAATCTGAGTTCCATTGCCTAAAATTGTTAGACTGGCCGCTTTGATTAAAATTCAGTTAAAAGTGATGCACATTGGACAACTTGCGTCCATTTAATTTCTGCTGCAACAATTTGTTCTGTTTTGCACGTTTTGAAAGATGTGCCTAGGACAAGTTGACAAATTGATTTGTATAACGACAGATGTATGAACATGTTTTACAGGATTTGACAGAGCACCTTCATACAGCCCCATATGTTTTTGTATTTGTCGTTCATCGTATACGACAAATCCCAGAGCAGCGCCTAATCGAATCACAGCGTTTTTTTTTTCTAAATCTGCTCTAAGGGAATGCTTCAAGGATGACAGGATTCACACAGGATATAGTAAAGCTTTTTAAAGCTGTCCTAAAACTAGTGTTTCGAGAGTAAAAATTCAGGAGAAAAAAACCTTTGAAGTTGTATGCAATCGGTGTGTTTTTTTAAAATGTAATTATTCTTGTACTCTTTCCTATCACATGGAACACATGGGTCGTAATGTCGAACGCTGTTTTGATACCAATATGCAAATAATTATTATTATTTCCAACGTAATTCAATGAACCGGAAATGGTCGTAATGAGTACTTAATTTAAAACTACAAAACAGACCGGAATTCACTGATGGAACACAAATTATATGAAAATAGATTTTTCATATTTTTTTATGCAGATAACGTTTACATTACGATTCGTTGACGCGATTTATTAAAAAATTGTCTGCGTAGAGGCAAATGTTGAATGTAAAAGGATATTTCCACATTAACTCCAAGGGAGGTCTAACGGAAAATTAAGTGCCCCTTTTAAGGTTTTTCAAATTTACTCAAAAATTACCCAAAATTTATTCAGCAAATAAAAGGTGATTTATGGCTAATTTTATGAGATTTGTCTCACTGTGGGTTGTTCCGTCTTTATAGGTTCTCGAACCTCGATAATTACCAGCTCTATTTCCCCTAGACTAAAGGGAATTTAGGGATAATTAGGATTTTAGAAAAAAAAGATCCCTATTAGCATTAGCGTTACTACGCAATACGAACATTTTAGAAAAAGCTTTCGTCAACATTTAAGCTTTCTCAATTACCAAACGTAAACAACACGAACAGATGCCAAAAAAAACACTTCTTAGTAACAATTTACCACATGTGAAGCATTTTTTCCTCCAAAACCACATCCCCTCCCCCTTCCTTCCTCTTTCTTCCTTTTCGCCCCTTCTAAGGGCAACATTATTCGAAACCAAACCACCAACACCAGTACAAAAATATCGCATTTCAGGCAACACTATTTCCATCTTGCCATATTGGCACCCATCAAATGCGTTGCCCCCCCCCCCCCATTTCACACATTTACAATAGAATGGTTGCAAACAAAAAAAAAAACACAAAAATTTCCCATTTCTTTCGCAGCACGCGGCGCAGCATGATTTTGCTGCCTGTTTTCGATCTCGCTAAACAGATAACACTGTGTTCCTGGTTGCCACTGACACCACAGTAACCGTAGCATCTAATTATCTGAGCCCTGGGATGGAAAGTTGCCAGGACATACACAGACACACACAGACACACACCGTCAAGGTATTACCGTCACTGCCAGACGGTGGCAAACACACGGTTAGAGTATGGAGGCCACACCGCAACCACGGTGCAGGAGCACAATATCATCATCATGACTCGAGATGCCGTTGCAACAAGCAAAGTCTGCTGTTTCACGCCCATACTTGGTTTCTCTATTACGTTCGACAATTTGCTGAATGCTTTTTTCCCATTCCCTCTCTCTCTCTCTTTCTCTCTCTCTCTCTCTTTCTCTCTCTTTGTTGTTTTCCATCCACCAGGCGAAAAGCAACGACATCATCTCTGCGCGTTGCTTTCGTTTGTGCCTTCAACCCAGTAGATCCACGACGGTGTCGACTGATATTGTTATTAGGATTTATGCTACTCACATTACGCTTTACGGAAAAGTTTGTTGTTGCAATCCCACCGCCACATCTGCCAGCTGGGACGCTAAAGGACGGAACTTAAAACAACAGACGGGAAACGTCGTGCACGGGGAAAAAGGCATGAAGGGAATGGGAAGCAGTGAAACTGGTTTTTCCTTTCGCACAAAAAGAAAACATGAAGTAAAATTTATCGTACTGCTTGAAACCGAAAAGAAAACCCGGTGTACTCATTAAACACACATCACAAGTGGTAGAATGGTTAGGAGGACAGCAACCAGCAACGAAAATGAAGCTTTTACGTGAGCGTCTTTCCCGCTGCACTAAGGACCACCCCAACAGGATCAATTATGTGGTTGTGCATCTTCTTAACGAAATGTGTGCTGATCCATATGCAGGTGCACTTTTCCCACTGTTGCACCGTTGCACTAGTTAGATGTAAGAATGGTGGCTCTTTCCCTTTGTTGTGCCCTTACGGGATCTAATTCGTTTACGAAAACTGCTCTCTCGTGCCCATTTTCATGTTGCTCCACAGCAAGAGTAAAGGAACGCACACAGACACAGAAAGAGCTCGAAGAAGGTATGTCACAACTAGTTTGAGGCATGTAAGGTAATGCATTTAACCGTGAAAGCGTAACCCCCGGGCTGCCAGCACTACTACTACTACTAATACTACTGCCGGATGTTTAATGTGCCCACAGGCAGCAACCATGATTCTTCCGGTTTTCTCCCATTTGTTGTTAGGGGGGAGTTTGACGGCGTAAGTGAAGCCAGCGAATCTATTAACACAACCGAATTTGCTAGCCAAACCCATCGGGCCAAGCTGAAGGATATGTTCCAACCTCGACGGTCCAACCAACTGCCCGGGGGTTTTCGGTATTATCGTAGACGGTCGTTCTTTTTCATTAGTGTTTAGTGTTCACAGACCTACCCTAGGAACAACTGCCTTGAACGGCCGAAAGCACCAGGCCGGGTTAATAGTGCCTGCGGTTTATAGAGTCGAGCGGTTGTAGGAAATAGGCCATATTCCCACGCTTCCAGCCAGCCTTTCCACTGTGACAAAACCGATGGGCGAACGCACCACACTATCATCCTGTTTCTGGAGATTGAAAGCTTGTGTTATTGGCGACAACTGGTTTCATTCTTCTCCAAAAAGGCACACTTTGTGTGTGCGGCACGTGTTTTCCCAGACACTGGCACCACATAGTTCGTAGCAATCAGGTTGGAACCTTCGTTCTTACCTTCGTAGTTTAAGTGGTTAGTTAGTTAGGACACTAGTTTGCTTGTATCTTATTAGGATTGCTCATTTTCGTCTAACATTACTTCATCTCTAGGGAATGCTATTGCTGAATGGTATATTTCTTGCAAGGGTATTTTTGCAAAAGTATACGCAAAAGGCATTTATGATGTTTATCATTAATAAATGAGACTTTTTTAGTGCCGCTCGACAACAGTTATAATAATTTTATCTCCGAAAACTGTAGTAAAAATTACAAAAATGAAGATCAAGAAGTGATCTCCTAGAGGTGAAAACTAGTGAAGAAATATCTGGACAAGATGAACTCTGTTACATGTAAGTGAAAGTGTCAGTTATATGAAAAGTAGTAAACTATTGTCAGAAGGATCGACTTCTGCGAAGTTCTACTGAAAATTTTTTTTTTATTTTTCAGACAGAACTTTTTAAGGAAAACCTCAAACGGAGGATCAAATTCAACAATTTCGAAGCAAAAACAAAGAAATAGTTGATCACCAAAACCTCGAAAATGCTGAAACAAATGCGCAACATATTTGTTTTGGGTGGAATTTGCTAAAGTCCAGACCAACGATTGTCATACTCTAACAGGCAATACAAATCAACATGCTTTTTTCGCTTTCACATGTTTGATCGTTAGTTAGGAAGAGCGAGAAAGCATGGTACAGACGTGTGTTGCCTGGCTTTGGCCTGATAGAACAGGTGACATCTCTTCTGTTGGTTAATTCTGGTAATTTCCTGTCCAGCCTTTGCTAGTTATTATCAATAGAAAACTTAAATAAAGTAACTTTTTTTTCTTAGAAAAGCAACTAAAAATAATATTTTGTTTGAAGTATTTTAATCCCAAGACATTTCTCCCTTGTATTTTGCTTATCACGTGTATGGCTTTGAAAAAAATTAAAAAAATATGTAAATCAACAAATCAATAAGTAAGTAAACAAATTCTAAAAACGATAGTAATAAATCATGACAAAAACAGTGAAAGCACATAAACAAATAAAAACCAATAATACGATAAACGATCTAATGCCGTTCTGAGCAACATACAACATGCAGAAACATATTGAGCAAAATTTCAACAAACAAATCCATCCATGTCAATACACACCTCACGCAGTATAATTTACGATGTAAGCTCGATTGCAGTTACGGGATTAATATGCTTCCCAAGCAAAAAGTAGCACCGCCATTCATCGAATCAAATTGGGAGGAAAAGTCGACGGTACGTTTCTAACATTTCCAAGGGATAAGTCTTATTTGCATGTTTAGTGTCACTCCCGTGGGAACGATGATGGCTGAGGGTAATTTGGGTGCACGGTAAAATCTTCTTTCGAGGGCCACATTCGGGTTTTCGAGTGGTAGCTTTTATCACTCTCTTTTCAACGTCACCTGCGCACCGTCCCGCTGCGAAGGGAAAGGTTTTTCATCTCCCGGGAGAGCGGATGCCTCATCCCCATGATATGCTTCATTCAACCCGTCATCCCCATACCGGGCGGGGCGGGAGGATCGTCACCCTATCCAGCATACGCTTTTCATAGGCCAGCACTGATAGGCCAATTCAAATGGGCTAAAGGAAACAGAAAAACGCAACAACAACAAAAAAAACACGAAAGCTGTACAGACTTAGATGCTCATGAGCTTGATTATCATACTTGCCGAAAGCATGGATAAACGAAGCACAAACTTATATTTGTATGCAAACAAGTTTCATTCCTTTTTAGAATCCACTTTTTGGCCTTTTTTCTTCTACTTTTTCTTCTTTTTTTTTCAATCTTTTGTAAAGGAAACGTTTCTCGCACACAGAGATACACACACACGCGCGGGAAAGATCTCTTCGGTGTCGGTATATTCGTCCACCTTCGAACCTGGCTGAATTACCCCATTAGGGTGGCAATCAGGGGACACCAAAGCGATGGAGACTTCGCAAACGAGCATTTCTTTTTTTCCGCCACACAGCCACATATTCAAGTACAAACAGCAACCAAAAGAAGAACTCCTTCCACCATCCTTTTTCCTCTTTCGCGTACCATAAGGTCATCCACATCGCTGTATTCTGGCTACAGCGTATATGTATGTAAATTTTTTGGCCAACATTTCCAAGGGATTTACGGCCAAAAATTCTTTTACCGGTGTGCGCACGAAATGGTCCAACTTTCGGCGAATTCATCTTCCGTTCTGTTCGTGTTTGTTTTTTTTGGTTTGTGTCGACAAGAAGATGGCTTCGTTCGATGTAATGGGCCCATCTTTATCGTGCCCGGTTCTTCTTGTATCTTTGGTTGGTTGCAGATTGTGAGTCGCCTCAAAATAAGCGACACTCATTACCGCCTGTATGGCATGACCTACATTGCGTACTTTGGGGAAGTTTTGCTTGCCAATCTGGATGGAATAACCGAAGCCAATGGGAAGTGGCAAAAAAAAGAATACATCACCTTTTGCTATGCTACCCCAATTCCAATGGATGAAGGTTCCGTGGCGCTCAAACAAACGATACCCATCACTATCCATTTAAACCTTCTGCTTTGTGGGTTGATCGATACGTGGAGTATGCTAAAGTTTGGTAGTAAATAATTATACAAAACGTAGTTTATCTTTTGCATAATTTTATCAAGCGCTGGTTAGGATAGATAATCAAAAGAAAAAGGTTTGAAAAAAAGAAATAAAATATCAAAATTAATAATGATGTATTAAAAATGTTGCTCACAAAACACTACTTACTAAACAGTAAAGTATTTGAACAACTTAAGGAAATAATTCAATAAACAAAAAATGATATAAGTACAGTCACCACCGTTCAACCCACGCAGCGTTCTCAATTATCGTCAAGCATCATCGAAACCCGAGCCTTCGTTTTGTCAACTTCTTACACACTTACTAGGTCTACCTACCACAATCATGCAGGTGTCAACCCGTGAGCACCCGCACAAATGGCGTTCGGCAAAAAGGTAGCGCAAAGAGTGCCAGCTGATGTATGTTAAACCATTCACCTGCCAAGTATGGCTGCCTTCCCGTATTTCACATCCATTCTTCCAACCAAGCAGATCCGTGTACAGACAGAGCACTGGGAAAAGCGCGTTTGCTTGCGTATTCCATTTGATGTGCAAATTTTACCACCATCAACGTTGCCAGTTTGCGTTTGTGTTTTGGGTTTTGTGAAATTTTTCCTTTGCCTACACTGGCCTACACAATTCATCGAAGCAGCTCCACAAAAGAGTGTCCCACACGGTAAGCGTAATTCACATCTGCCGATGGTGAACTGGTGGTTTTTTTGCTGTAAGCATACAAAAGGTTATGTAACAACGACAAAAAAACATCCTTCAAAATGTCAACATGCATAGGAAATGTTATCACACCCGATAAGTTTTCCCTTTGGAACGGATACCTTGAATGGGGACGATACAGATCCGAGAAGCCTTTATGTTTTTGGAAGAAACGAAAATCTTCCTAACCTGATTGACATCTTGACCGTGTTTTGTGGGTAGAAATGTTTTGATCATTTCCTCCCGGTGCCGGTCCAATAACAACTGTTCAAAGATCATCAATGAAAGATCCATTCAACCATTCAAAGCTGTCCACTTGTCAAGGTTTCATTTCATGTGGGTGAATAGTAAGAACAGTGGGAATACCGAAAGTGCAACTGCTTTAATAACCTTTTTTTGGTATGAAACGTCCATGTACTGCACAAATAAACGAAACAGAATTAATATTTTTCAATACAGATCAAACGGTTCGTTTTATTTCCTATCTGACTCTGTTTTTTTTGTCTTACCAGTGGTACACAATTCTGCACAAGAGATTATTAGTTCTGTGACGCCTGTTCTGTGACGTAGTTAGTAATACTATATTACTTTTTCCAAGAAAATGTACCAAACGTTCAATATTACATGGATTTATTTTTCATCTCATGGAAATTCATTATTTTATGCACATCCGCAATTATTTTATGCACATACAGTCAGAATTTATTTTCATTAAATACAGCATAATAATATACTTCGTCTCACTTAAAACTACATAAACTGATCTACTTGCGTAATCTGAAATCGACGAAGCGATGAAGCGCACCTGACCTGAAACACTAGGCCCCTCCACCAGAAACACTAGGCGCCTCCATCAGAAACCACAAGGCGTCTCCACCTGAAAACACTAGGCGCCTCCATCAGAAACTACTAGGCGTCTCCACCAGAAAACGCTAAGCACCTCCTTCGGAAAATACCGAGCGCCTTTACCAGAAACACTAGGCGTCTCCAACAGAAACCACCAGATGTCTCCACCAGAAAACACTCGACACCTCCAGTAGAAAACACCAGGCCCCTCCAACAGGAACACTAGGCATCTCCACCAGAAAACACTATGCACCTCCACCAGAAAATACCAGGCCGCTCCACCAGAAACAGTTGGCGTCGCCATCAGAAACCACTAGGCACCTTCACCAGAAAACGCTAAGCATTTCCACCAGAAAACACCAGGCGTCTCCATCAGAAAACACCAGGCGCCTCCACCATAAAACCAGGCGCCTCCATAGTTTACCATCTGGTCTAACAATCTAACCTAACAAGCTTGGCTGCTAAAGCAAAGCAACATTCATCGATGCAACCGATGTGGTAACGCACAGCTGCATCATAGCACAGCATGCACTTAAAGATCAGACATCAGCTCAATCCAATCCGCTCTTAGCGAGAGAGAGAGAGAGAGAAAGATATAGAAAGAGAAAGAGAAGCAAAGATAGCATGCTGCTCGTGTGACCCAGTACCGTTATACATTTAATATCATCAATTTACATTCGATCACTCTCGGCGTCCGTATACTGCCAAACCAACTCACCGTACCACGTGGATCGTATGTACCGGTGTGGATAGAACGAAGGATTTAATTAATTGCGATTTGATGTTTGTTGTTTGCTCACCAATTACCTTCAATGAAAGGAGTCGTCAAACAACGGCTGAAGGATGGTTTTGTCCGTGCCGAAACCGCACGAGACATGGCTGAGAACGATGCCAGTAGCTCAGCCTTATCAGCAGTACTCAGGACGACATGCATTGCGGAATCCCGTAACATCCCACCAATCAATTCGGTGCGTTACATTAAAGATTTTACCCCAGCGGCAGGCGCTTTCTGTCGGCTCAATGGCTTTAAACGGCATACGCCATACATACAGCTAGTGGCCATCTTGAAGACGCTCACAACCGAAGCAAAGAGTGGACAAAAAAAACCACGCACACATTTTATAATGTTCTCCTTGCTAACGCTATCCTTCAGTTCCGATCTCTAGCAAATGATGTTTCGGGAAAGCGGTTTTGGGAAAGGACGAAGATTCTCCTAGGATCGTGTTTATGTATCCAATTAAATTGTTAACATCTCGACACAAACGCAAAACCCTCGTCTGCTGCAGTCCAACGAAACACTTCGGGCAAGGTACGGCAAGACTGTCGCTCGATTGATGGATCCGCTTTGCATATTCGGTTCAACGAGAAAGATAATCAGAAACGAACGTACACAAGCATGGATAGAGCAAATAGGATAGAGAGAAAGAGAAAGTGAAAGAGAGAGGGATTGATGTATCTTAAACCAAGATGCGCTTATGCTGCTATTAGTGGTTTAAACAGTGGAAACAGCGAAACAGTGAAGCAGCACGAAAGGTGCGAAGAAGCTCATCTTTAATCAAAGACCAACATCATCGACAGTAGCCGGCCGCATCAGCAACAGCATTGCTCATGTTGGAATTAATTTTAGCCAATTGAAATTATGTGAATTCTGCACACCTGGCACCTAAACTTTCAAACTCCGACTGCGGAGGAGAATGATGCTGGAAGGAAGGAAATCATGCAACCGAGGATGAAGATTAAAGCACAATTTTACTCGCTCCAGTAACGGTGGGGACATGCCAGAGGAGTGTGGATAGATCGACCGGTCGATGTATTTCTACCAGCCCCGACCAGGGGATCTTCACCGGGATGATGTGCATGTTTAATCGTATCATCCATCGAAAACGAGACGCGAGTTTAAGCATGATGACATGCAAGTGGTACAACGAAACGGACTTGCAGTCCGTGCACCACACTTTTGCATTGCATTAATTAATAATTCATTAGAAATGATCGCAAACGGTGCATATGGTACGCAAAATAAGCATTACATGAATAATTAAAAATAGTTTCTGTTTAGCTATAATGGTGTAATAATGAATAGTAAAATTTTCTAATATAAAATCATTTCTCAAACGTCAACAATAAAATCATCTCAGCTGTAGAGGATCTTAAAAAAACCTTTTTTACCTTTATTTATAAAATAATTCATTACGTTTTCTCTTTAAAGAGACAAATTTCTCTACCGATCGAAAACCACTCATCAACCTAGGAAGCTTAAGGGAGCACCAGAAAAGACGACTCCACTTCGGAGGGCATTATAAAATAGCAACGCTACCTGGAAACCAATGACACTTGACTTAAACCATTTTCAAAGCCATGCCATGCTGCACTGATGGAGATGGAGTCAATCTACCTGCAAATTACAA
>STHC01002517.1:0-22762 GCA_016254315.1 Anopheles parensis
GACATGCACATGTAGAAAACCCTCGGTTGCAGCTGCACATGACAAAGCTAATAATCATGTCGGATGCTTCTAGTAGTGTGGTGGTAGTAGTTGGAAAGTTTACAGCCATTTTTCCACCCTTCACTTTACGGTTTGTGCCATGCGATGGTTATGGTGTGAGATACAGAAGCTACAGAACAACACCCGCTACTGGTGGTTGGTTTTACAAGTTTTACTTCATTCAATTCGAAAAATTGAATCAAGAACCATGTTTGGAGCGGTACACTACTTTATGATTTGTTAGCTACATTTTTGGTTGCACTTCTTGTTTTCATTGCAAACAGCATTCGGGAAGGAAAAAAAATGGAATAGTGTTCCAAATGGATTTTTGTTTTGTAGGTATGAAGCGTACATATGTGAAAGAATAAATATGAATGATTTAAAAGAAAATATTATAAACATTCAATTACATTTTATTCACACGAATGGACATAAAAATAGAAGCAAACTTGCAACAGAATCAAAAATGCATAACCGCTTGAGGCTTATATTATCGCTTCAATTTATCACGATTACTTACGTGTGCTGCTGTCCGCAAATAAACTATTACCAAGCAAAGCTACACAAAAAAAAATCACAAAAATCAACATTTCCTGATTTATCTCGCATCATTGGTCAAACCCCTCCGTCAGCGGTTCTATATTTGTGTTTTGGATTTGCGTATAAGAAAAAAAAGCTATCCAAACTTCCACCTCCGGAATGAATGAAAATGTAAATGACCGTGGGTGGATGAAAAACGATCGAACAAAAATGCTTCAAACCGAAACGGAACAGATCGAAACAGATTTCGTTCGAAACGATGTTATTATGGTTCCGTCCAATTGCTTTGTGAGAAAGGTTGTTGTTTTGTTTTTGCAATGGATGTCTTCGAAATAAGTGGAAAACAGTTGGAACGGCCTTGTTGATGTTGTTGTGTCGTGACCGGTGTTTATTTTTAATTTTGTCTCTAAATATCGCTACAAACATTTCTCATTTTCTTATTATAAAAATAAAATTTAAAAGAAGTTCTTTTTTTTACATTAAACTTCTAGTTTATTAATATTTTACCTAAAACATTTTAATATTAACATTTTAATAAACATTTTTTTAGTTTTAAATACTAACTACATAATGCTGAATAAAAGATTTTAAATTTTTCCTGCAGCATTGCTGCCAACTATAACTTTCAACCATTGTTGAACAGTGTTTGTGCATACATTCCCAAAAACCTTTTAAAATAGACTAATGTTAGCTTCGTTTTCTGTACACTTCAATAACTCTTCGAAAGATTCAGTTTCAAAAAAAAAATCAAGAACTTAGTGAATATGGCCAATACACTCTCAAAACCCCTTTAGTTAACCTTTTTATTTATTTATAATATTTGTATTATTTTTTATTTATAATTTTTTATTTTTTATTTTTAATGTTTTTTATGTTAAATTCAACGTTAAAGATGATGAAACTTTTTGTCATAACCCGTTACATCCTTCAGCTTGATTGATCTCTAACCAAAAATAATCTAACCATTTTGGTGCGATTTTCCTTTTCACTAAACCAAAACGAAGAAGGAAAAACACCGATCAAATGTTTGATCCACTTATCGATAAAGTATTCCATTCATACACACACACACAGACACCTTCATCAACATAAAGAATGTTCATCTCATCAATGGATATCGACATGTGGGAAAGGAGATGAAGGGGAGAAAAGAAAAACTTTTTCTCCCCCCTACGAGTAGATTCTCATCAAGTGTTTTTCCCTATCCGTACCATCTACCATCTAAATTGAATATAAGTATGCATGAGTGTTTTATAATGCAGTGTGTGTCTGTGCACTAGGTGTGTATGTGAGGTGCCACGGGTTTTTTTTTGTTTTTGCTTTTCCCTTTTTACTGCACTCTACCTCTATTTATAAACCTTTTTGAAAACTCCACATACCAACGCTACCAACTGACGCTTCTACCGGGTGTTTTTCTCCGTATTTTTCCTTCTCTCGTTGCAGTGAAAAATGGAGCAATTTGAGCAACTACTCACGTGTTGCGTGTGTCTCGATCGATACCGCAACCCGAAGCTGCTACCATGCCAGCATTCGTTCTGCATGGAACCGTGCATGGACGGTCTGATCGACTACGTCAAGCGACAGGTAAGTGAGCGCCGGCGTTTCCATATCATCGTCATTCCATAGGCCATGGCGCTACACACCGGTGCCCGTAACTTCGGGGAAATGATTTTGAAGTGTGATAAACGAAACAATAAAGCGAACTTCCTTTCATGCTAAAGTGAGTGCACCACTTGCGAAGGTGAAATTTACACGAATCAACTAAAACGAACGTTCAATAGTACTTCATTTAAACACTAGCTTTTGCTTTATTCGTTTTGTTTTTTTCTTCTGGTTGATTTATTGCTATTTTGAGTTATTAAATAGCATCGTTTTGAAGGTAAAAGTTTGTACAATAACCGATAAAGAATATCAAATAAAAGGCCAACAAAAACGGTACGATGCATACGGGAATTGGCAGTCAGCAGCATGCACCTTTTGCTAGACTTCAAAATACACAACAAAGCACTCGTTCTTCAGTTGTTTCTCCCTTTTTTTTTCTTCTGCTGAGTGTACAGTTTATATACACACAACAACGAGAAAAAAGAAGGAACCATCTTCAATGCAAACCGATGCATTATTTTCCTTTTTCCTTGTGCGGTAACTACCACAAGACGGTTGGAATCCAATTTCAGTCTGAATGCATCTGTCGACACCAGAGTACACTTTCCACGCCTTTTGCCACAAACGACCCACGACCATCGTGTGTGTGTGTGTGTGTGAAATTTCACACCTCCAAACCACCATCACCACATCAACTCAGGAGCTGGTCCCTACGACAGCTTGGTGGCAAGAAATAAAATATGAAACCCAATATTGAACACTCGGTACAACAGTTTTGCGGACTATCGCCATAACCAATTCCCCTTTGGCAAGCATGTCCCACAGAAGGGACAGCAGAAACTTTCGTTCACTTTTGTGGCTGATGCACACCGCCATCGTACGGATGTTCAATGCGATTCAGGGAAGATTTACTCGACAAATCAATTCCTGAAGCTGTTTTGCGTTATGGTTGACATTGTGACACGTATGAAATGCTTCCATTGTAGTGTGTATGAATAGATTTCTTTGCTCCATTTTGAAAGCTCCTGCATCGTGTTGTGTATGCGCGAGATATGGTTTAACAACAATTTATCCCCTTATATTATGGTTCCGAACCGACGGTAAATAATGGTTTTGGGGAGGTAGAAAAAGGGTAATACAATAAAGTGTACGGTTCGAAAGATACTGAAGTTCGTCTAACCCGGGGCGGAAAACTTGCTCACCCGGCCAGCAATAGTTGTTTTTGTCCATTTTCTAACATTAAACACGACGTCATTAAGCCTGTCAATGTTTACAGTTTAGCGCAAAACTATAATTAAATTTCTTCCTCGCCCACCCTCCACCGACACAGGTCAAGTGTCCAGAATGCCGTGCCGAGCACCGGATACCGTACCAGGGTGTACAGGGGTTCCCGACCAACGTCACCCTGCAGCGGTTTCTCGAGCTGCACATCGAAATTACTGGCGAATTGCCAGATCCAACGTCCGGTAAGAAACCAGCTGCGCGGAAAGTGTTTTTATATGGAAAAGATTTAATGGAACGTTAACCACGATTCTTCTTCCCCCGTTCTCCAACTCCACTCCACAGGTCAGGTGATGGAACGGTGCAACGTATGCTCGGAGAAGGCATACTGTGCGCTGTGCGTGCACTGCGACAAGAAGATCTGTGCGGACTGTAAAGGTGCCCACATGGATATACTGCGGCGTGAGATCAGTCGCATCAACAACCAGATCCGGCGTGGGCTACATCGTCTCAAGGAAGTGTTGGCGGTGGTCGAAAAAAATGCCTCCAATCTGCAGAACAACTGCACGAGCGTATCGGAGGAAATCGACGAAATCTATCGCCGGTTGCAGAAAGCGCTCAAGGACCGTACGGACCATTTGCGGAACGACATGGACAAGTACATGTCGACGGAACTGAAGAATGTGGTTTCGCTCAAGGAAAACCTCGAGCTGGAGATCGCAAACATTCAGAGCAACGCGGACCTGGCGGAGAAGTACATGAACGATTCGGTCGAATGGGACGACTGTGAGTTGATGGACACGAAGGAAATCTTCCTGCGGACGGTTGACTTTATCCGCAACTTTGACTGCGAAACGATGGACTACAGCCGGAAGGTGCGCTTCATCATGAACATCGATCCGAACAAGCTGATCAACGAGGTGTCCTCGTACGGTGATTTGAACCTTCCCAACCATGGTGGTGCGGCCACTAGCCAAAGTCAGGGCATGCTGCAGCCACCGCCCGGTCCGGGTTTGATGCGCTCGAAGAGTGATCACCGGCTGGCCGCTCAGTTCCGCCAGCAGCAGGAAGCACAACCCTGGAATGCGGACGAGGAGCCACTGCTCGGTGGACGTAAGTTTGGCGAACGGCCACCCAAACCGGTAGCGCAGGAGCGTGATCGGTACGGTGGTGAATCACGCTACGGACGCGGCACAACCGATTACGATTACGACGATGATACCTCATCGAGTCGTACCGGCAAGGGCCGGTTTCGATCACGCTTTGCCCGTTCACATCAGCTCGACAACGATTCGGACAACGAATCGAAGACGAACACCAAATCGGCAGCGGAGCTGGAAAAGGAACGGAACAAAGTCACCAGTACGGAGGATTGTGCCAAGGGTCCGCTTAGTGGCATCTTCCGCCTGATGGATTCACCGCGCGTCATGAAGCGTCTGCAGGATCAGGAAAAGGGCAAGAAGGAAAAGAAAGCCTCACCGGCTGCGACGCCCACCCTGACCAAACCTTCGCCGTTGGGTGTGAAACCGAAAACCGGTCCACCGACGGCTACCGCCCGCCAACTGTCCGAGGACGATGAGATTGCGAAGATCAAGCGCCAGAACAAGGGTGCGTCCGGGTCGAGCACAACAACACAGACGACGGGCGTTACTACACCGGCGGCACCGGAACCGGAACGACCAACGGCCGATCGGGTGTCAGCACTGAAGGCGGGACGTACCGCAACACCAACGTCGGCCGGTAGCGATGACAGCGATAGCCCAACGTCACCGGCCCGTCGATCATCGCCCCACGTCGAGGTGAGATCCGATGAAGAGTAAACAAGCGGCTTCTTCCCTTATAGTGACACAGATGCAGATGCGAGCTTAGGAAAATCGTCCACTACTCGACGGAGGACGGAGCTTACGAACCTCATTTCTTCCCTTGCGCCGTCTCAGTCTCCACCTCTTTCTCTTTCCTACCGATAATACACACATACAGTACACTTGACCACTCGAACACTTGGCTCCGTAGAGGAAAAGTTTGGAGATTGCCGAAATCTTAGTAATATGTGGCAAGACGCCCTATCTTAAGACATTTTTGAGTAGACATTTGTGTTGTACGAGATGCCTCACTGGACGATGGAAACCGGCCTGTATTATTAGAAATTAGAAGACATCTACATCGTACCTTACCTCGCCAAATATATATATATCTCTCTCTCTTGCTGTTGCTGTACAAAACCACGACCCACCTCATATCGAAAAGCCAAACTCAGGCTATTTGGCGGTTCAATTCTTCCAACTCAATAATTTGGCTCCGTACGGAACCGGAGTATATTAGAATAACTCCCAAAGGAAAAAAAAAACAAACCCTCCATCCGCACAAAACCGCAGCTAGGGGTGCTTCATTAGGCAGCTTGTGGTCAATGGTTGTAGTTCACCATCCAGCCATCCAGGTTTTTAGAGTTTGTATGTACCAACATGCCCCCAAAAAACCACTGACCGAGCGAATGTGTCCAGACACGCACAGCAGTAGCAGCAAACCAACAATGCACCCACTTCCGGTTGGATGGGCAATCTAAACTCCGCCGGATGGAGTGTTCCGAATGGTTCCAAATGCAAAACCTCGACTCAATACAAACACACCCACAACAAAACTCTGACACACAGTGATCACTAGCGACAATCGCGAATCGAGTGAATCGATGGTCACCAGCCCTGAAGAATGTTGTTGGCCAACGGGTGAAATAGTGCGTGTGTGTGTGTGTTTGTTGTGCACTGGGTTACAACTGTTCAACCGAACCTTTGTGGTCACTGAATCGCGATTGATGGAAAGCAACGGTGCAACGGTGGGGCCTAGGAAGCGCTTGTTGACGGTTGGTGTTTCCTATTGGTTCTAAAAACACACAAATATATACGCACATGAAAAACACACACACACAAAAAATCACCATCAAAAACAAAGTTCACCTCAGCTGGATTGATTCGAGGGTTTTTTTGGGTCATTTTTGTACCGTGCCAGGGCTCTTTCCATTTTTTTGTTACTAAAAATAGGTACCTCTTATAACTTCCTGGAAGTATTTTTTTTATCAAAATGTTCTGCAAGTTGTCAGATTTATTTTTTGTATTCATTTTTAACAAATATCTCCATTAAACCTTCATCATGCACACCAAACTGACATACAAATTAAATAGTTTCAATTGGAAAGTAATGGCCCTGTAACTGCTGGCACATTTAACAATTCACACCACCAAAACAAAAACAACAACATTCGTCATAAATAACACGCTTTGAAGAACCTCAACAATCAATCGACAAGCTAAGCTCATTTTGCCGGAAAACTCGTCTGTCCTGCATCCTGCCACGGGAAAGTCATTCAATCCTTTCGCATCTAACTTGATGATACTTGCCCCCAAAAACCCGCGCTCAAATGTCAACGGCATCGTCATTGTCACCGCTCATAATCCATGTTTGTGTTTTTTTTCTTTCTCTTCCTTCCTTTTTTTCCGACACGATTTCAACCTCGTTAATATTTGACCCATCTCCCACATCAACCTTTTATCTGCCATACCACGCATCTTGTATCATCAGGCTGATAGTGATCAAGATGAATCCGAATCGAACCGTCGAAACTCGCGACAATCGTCCACCGGCAACAAAACGGTCGCTGGTTCTACAGCCTCGAAGAAACCGGTGGCCCGTTCGGCAAGCAGCGAATCGAACTCGTCCAGCGAAAGTTCTAGCGCTTCTCCGGTGCCACCGTCCACGCGTACCGAACCGGAAGTGAAACCGAAAACGATCCTCAAGAATGCAAACGAGAACGCCCAGCGCAATGGTACGGCAAGCCCAACAAACACGGAGACGGCCAAAAAACCGTTCCAGAGTCGGTTCTTGCCCCAGACGCAGGCAGCACCGGAAAAGAAGGAAGAGTCAGAAAGCAGCTCCGAGGAGGAAACATCCTCCGAGGAAGAATCCGAAGAGGAGGAAGAGGAAGAGGAGGAGAAGCCAGCGGCAACGCCGGCTACTACTACGGCGGCCCGGTCTTCACCGGTCACCACCTCCTCGACGGTATCGTCCCGGGCGCACGATACGCACACACCGAGCAGTCCACTGTTTGGGCGCGTATCGCGCCAAGACTCATCGGACAACTCGCGCAAAAGTTCGCGCGATGAGTTACGTACGTCCAGTGGTTATTCGAGCCCGACCAGCTACCGGAGCCAGAATCACTACGAGCGGGACGAGAGCCCCAAGTACGGATCGTCCGGTTCGTCGGCATTGCGCTCACGCACTACTACCCATGCGGCCGAACCAGAGGACAACAAATATGGCAGCGGTTCCGGGTAAACTGGCGTGTGCTTGTGCTTCGTGTGCAACTAGCTTTCGCTTTTCCGTTTTTCGTTCTTTTTTGTAGGACACGTTCCATTCTTTCAGATATACGAGCCGGTTCCTGAACAAGAGCAAAAGCACGGCGGTGGTAGCACCGGAGGACGAAGCGACGGACGATTCGGACAGCCGGTATGGTGCTGGCGGACGTAGTCGGTTTACCGCGTTGCAGGACCGTCGCAATCGGTTGGCACGTAGCCGCTCGTCCCACAACTTTGGCAACGATGATGAGGAGGATGAACCCGTATCACCGACGACCACATCACCGTCGGCCTATTTGGCTTCAAGGTAGGTAGCAATCTGATCCTGGTCACGGCACCACTTGAACTCGCGAACAAGTATTCGAAATTAAGTTCTACAGCCAGACTCACAGTGTTAAAAATTAAGCGCTTTCATTTTCATTGGCACTTCTGCACGGGTAAATTACTTCTAAAAATATACACCTTCATCCCATTTGCGCCAACCCGTTGGCCAAGCAACCAATTTAGAATGTAAACAAGTAGCTATTTTCAACATCCCTCCGGGAGTTTGCTTCGTCGAAAGTAAACAGCTCACTGTTGGCGCTGATCCGTTGTGCAAACGTGTGCTGATTGCCGTTCCGTTGCCATTGTTTCGCAGGTATGGAGCATCGTCCTCGCTTGCCTCCCAACCAGCTGACCTGTCCCGTAGCCGCTCGACACACGCACTGAAGTCGCGAGAACCTTCACCCGAGCGGAACAGTACGGCTGCCGGTGGTGATAAGGATGGGGCCGCGCTCAGCTCCTGGGCACGGTATCTCAAGAACAAGTACGGCAATCGAACGACCAAGGACGGAAAGGACACGCCCAGCTCGTCCAGCCTATCGTCATCGGGCGTAGGTTCGTCCTCGCTCTCCTCACCCTCATCCTCGTCTACGTCGAGCGCGTCGGCTTCGGCTGCCGCCCGGCGTCTTAGCCTCGGTTTGCCATTACGCCAAACCGATCTACTCAGCTCGGATGATGATTCAAAAAACGGGGTAGGCTCCCCTACCTCTCCTACGGCAGCGGCGGCAGTAGCCGGTATACCCGGAGCAGCAGGTATGTCCCCTAGGACGCAATACCTGCAGAAGCGCCGGCAGCTGTTCCAGATAGGAGGTCGGGGGAGCGAACCAGGTTCCTTCACGTGGCCGCGCGGTATTGCCGTCGGCCCGGACAACAGTATCGTCGTGGCGGACTCGTCCAACCATCGCGTCCAGGTGTTCGACTCCAATGGTATCTTTGTCAAGGAGTTCGGCCAGTACGGTAACGGGGATGGCGAGTTTGACTGTTTGGCCGGTGTTGCGGTTAACCGTATCGGTCAGTTCATCATAGCCGATAGGTAAGTACCCCCCCAAGCGTGTGGCTGTGTGAGACAGAATGCGGAACGAAACATTTGACTAACTGTTCTCTCACCCTGCCGCACAGATACAACCATCGGATTCAGGTGCTAGATCCGGCCGGTCGCTTTCTGCGATCGTTCGGCTCACAGGGCACCACCGATGGAAAATTCAACTACCCTTGGGGCATCACTACTGATGCGCTAGGGTTCATCTACGTTTGCGATAAGGAAAATCACAGAATTCAGGTAAGTGAGCTTACCTCACCTGAGTTTAAATGAAACTCAAATGCTTTTAAAAGATTTAAGAAAAGATATACACATATATTTTGAAATAAATTTATTTATAGTTTTGAGTAAAACTGTTCTATATCCTTGAATAGGAGTAAATCTTCAATACAATTGAATAATGCTTTTATTTGTTGATGAGGATTCATGCATTTAAAAAGATTTATATACACTTTTAATTCTTCAAAGAATCAAGATAATTAGAGATTCTCCATGATTACTCTTGTATGCTCCACTTCTACTTGAATAGCATCCAACAGCAAAACCTTAAACTGAATCTTAGATAGCTCATTAATCTTTTGAGTTTATCACCCTGTCGCTAACAACCTAGGCTTATTGCAATAAGTTTGTTTTCACTCAAATAAAGCTTTAAATAAAAAAAAGAATAAAAAAATATTAAAAAAACAAAATAAAATCAAAAAATTTCACAATTTCCTAAACCTTTGGCCTTAGCATTTTTTTGAGTAATTTTGCAAAATTTTATAAATTCATTTATTCTAATGCGAATTGGTTGAATTAGTTTCTTTTCACTCAAATAAAGCTTTAAATGAAAAAAGGATAAAAAATAAAAAAAATAAAAAAATCTAAAAATTTGAAAATTTCCTAACACTATAGCCTTAGCTTTTTTTTTGGGAAATTTAGCAAAATTTTTAAATTCATTTATTGTAATGCAAATTTGTTTAAATGAGTTTCTTTTCACTCAAATAGTACTTTTAATAAAAAAAAATATAAAATTATTCCAGGCCTAGAGCAGTGCTAAGCAAGCAGGACAGCAACGGTTGAATACCGTTTGAATGCCGTTGAGATCCATGCAAGCTTGCTTAAAGAAATAAATTAGTTGCAGGACGCAACACTCTCTTTCGTTTGAGATCGTTTGAGGTTTAAAAGATCATTTGAGAGTCGTCTCGAGAATTTGAATGATTCTTTCCAAAAGTTTTATTCGACACTTGAGACATTTCAGAATTCTGGAATGGAACCAAAGTCCATACTAAGAGTGCTTCAACATGGAAAAATAATCCAAAAAATGGCTGTCCAACACTTTGAAGGTCGTAGTGCAATTAGTTTATAAACTATGAACTAATTGTAATAGTTCGGAACACAGTACAATAAATAAAGATTAAATAAAGAAAAATCTTTATCGATAGAAAAATTAGCAATTTCTAATCAACGACATCAAAAAACAAAAAAACACGACATCAATGTGAAGTTAATGTAAAAACAAAACGCTAATGAATTGAAATGTCTAATCAAGTTGACAATCTTATTATCGTCTCAATTTTCATCCCTGGGGAGGGAAGAAGAAAAAGAAACACCACAAAATAACAGAATTCAAACATTTGCCAGGTGAAATGCAATTTCATTACGATCTAACAACAGCCTGTGAGCTACCTTCAATGGCCAATTGAACACAGTGACCCAATTTCGGTTACAGTGCCAAAAACAGATGCTTCTCGTTCGGTAATGGCATACTTCGATGGAGAGCTTGGAAAAGCCTCATTTACAAGCTCATATACTCACACACACACACACACCAACCAAACCTAACCAATTCACCCACTTCCGGTTTCCATCTCTTTTTCCCGCAGGTATTCCAATCCGATGGATCATTTATTGGCAAGTTTGGCACCTGCGGCAAGGAAAAGGGTCAGCTCGAACATCCGCACTACATTGCCGTCTCGAACACGAACCGCGTCATCGTATCCGATTCGAACAATCATCGGGTTCAGGTAGGTTCCTTTTTGGTGGGGCGAAAGGGGACATGGGGGAGGTTGGCTCCTGGACCGTTTGCTTCTAGCCACTGTTAGTCTCGCATACTGATTAGCATTCCGAAAACGGGAAACACAAAATTGTCCACCCGACCGGAAGACCCTTGTCAGGTTAGGTTTTGCCCAGGACGATCGTAATCCGCACAGAACCGGAAGCGAGCGGTCATGTAATATGTAATTTCCGGTGTTGGTTCTGCGGAAGTTTCCTTCTGTTGCTTTTCTTTTTTGTTGCAAGCCTCATCGTAGTGAACACCTGCTATTTCCATCTATACCGCTGGACCACGGCTTACGAATTTCCCTTCAGTGTCTCTTCGTATTTCTGGACAGGCCGTTCCTTTTTTTTGTTGCAAGAGTCGTGTTGTACTTTCCACCTTGGTTTCGGGATTTCTCTCCCTCACACCGCGTATGGGTGTGAACGGCGAATCTGCTCATTTGAATTTCCGGCCACTGACAGCTGCCCGTCAGTGACCCGAGTGTGAGAGAAGCATTTGCAAGAGGTGGGAAAAAAGACAAACACAAAAATTCATTCAACTACTCACCTTTCGCTACTACGGATCGTTTCGCTCCGTAGAATCGTACAGCATCGGTACGGTCGGTCCCGTCACGGTGTGGCATTGGTTGAACATTTTTTTGGTTCAATTCGTTGTGGGTTATTTTTTTTTTCGGTTCTCTTTTTTGATTCCAATTTTCTATTTTTCTTTAACAGATTTTTGACGTCAACGGTCGCGTCCTGACAACGTTCGGTGGCGAAGGCTCGGAGGAAGGTCAATTTAAATTCCCAAGGTAAGCTCTAACGTACGGTAGACCTTATTTCGGTCGCAGTTTTCCTTCTTTTTTTGGGCTATGGAGAACGCTATTGCTTCCATGCTGAAGCACGTTCTTATATGATAGTTTGCATACGGTCCCACTCCGGATGGTTATGTTTCAGCGTTGTGCCTGAGCGCTGTAAGAGAAACAAGTTAAAGCTCGTTCAAACCATTCACCCGAGGGGGATGGCGGACTGTCGAAAGACGCCTCGCAGCACGTCAAAAGTGATAACGGAAACTATCTGTGAAACAACCGCCTGTCTGTAGATGTGCGAGGATAAGCTTCTGTGTGCTCGAGATAATTCGGTTTTCCTGGAGCGTACTTTTATTTGGAGCATGGAGCAAAAAAGACGAAAGCGGAACTCCCCGTCTGAAGCTTTGCTTTGCAAACGATGATATGACCATTCAGGTGGAATGTTTTATTTCTAGCTATATTTATTTTGACATCGAGCATGATCTCATTAGAAAAACTTTGGCTCTAGGCGTTTCGCAAAACCCGGACATGCAGATAGCATAATGCACCATTAATGCAGTGCTCAATGCAGTGTTCTTTTTATGGGCTTGCTTTTTAATGTTCTGTTTTTTTGCTTGTGATTCGAAATGAATGTCCTTTTGCTGTAAGTGTGTTTTAATTACTGTTACAATTATTTTAATTTCACTTCGCGAACGATAAATGATGTTGGTGGTGTAATTTTGTTTCTCATTATGCAGCAGTTTACACACGAAATTGTTTATGGAAATACACTTTACTAGATTATTTTTCAGTATTCCATAAGAGTAAATTAGTCAAAGGAAAAATTAAGTATCATTGGGATGTCACTGAAACCTTTGATGGCACAATATTTTGTTGAGTATTTTTAAGTTTTCAATTTGCGAATCATGCATATCTACCGGACCTTTTATTTGATAGAATAAAGGATCAGCTTCTGTTCTGTCTTCTTTTTTTCTGTGAAACAAATAATGTTCTTTTCTAAAATATACAAAAAAGGAAATTTATTTTATTAGTATTTATTATAATTAATGGATGAAGTTTATTACTCATTGACGGGTTGCAATGGAATGTTTAAGTGATAGTAAATGTCTTTGGAAGTCGTAGACATGGATGCTAGAAGGTTTCTAAATCTGTAACAGCAAGTACCAGCAGGAAGGTTGTGGATTATGCCAAGACTAAAATAGAAAAAAAATCTGTGAGGTTGTATCACCAACAACATTATCGGAAATATTACATACACAAGGCTTTAAATGTATTGTGTGATATATGAAAGTAAATTTAAAATTAACCCTCTACCATCACATTAAACATTTAAAATAAAGTTGAAGTTCGTCCGATAATAGTTGAATTATCTTGAAAGTAGTATAATATATAAAAGATGTCACAGTCTCAAAACCTGTGCAAAATATTTCCAAAGAAAAGAAACTAAATTGACAAACACATACTTGAAAAAGCCTTTCCAACCGATAAACCAAACAATAACAATATGGAACCGATACAATCGCATCAGATGCGTTTCGCATTTCTTCGAAACATCATCTAGCGTGAGAATTCAACTCCCTGGTGGCAATCTACGTTCACCATTTCGGGCTTGAAAAGAACAACCAACATCGGTAACTGCCAACCTCACACGTTGACGTTGGCAAAAACCACATTGAGGTGGAAGAGAAAGAGAACGAGAGAGAGAGAGACGCTACGCGGTGAAGAAATATTCAAGTCGGTCTGGTGTTTTTCCCGTATAACGATAGTGGTATGTTTTGCCATATGTTTGTTTCCCAGCGGGGGGGGAAAACTGTCAAACGCTTACGATGTGTGGTTTCATTTCGGAAGAGGCAATAGCAATCGAAATCGAACCATGCCTGATGATTCCAACTCTGCCCATTCACTCTGGAATGCGGGGCTGTAAATGAGTGCCAACCTTGGATGAAAATGATGGAAAGCTCCCGGAAGTAGAAATGGTCGTAACAAAAAATGAAAGGAAAAAATACTGCGTTACAACAACAGAAAAAAAAGTGCGACCCCATCCAGATCCCATCATTCATTTCCGTTTGCTCCGTTTGTACGATGATCGATGGAACGACAAAGCGCTTCAGTCACACACCACAGAGTGGTAGAGTAGCTTCTGGAGTAGCTGTTTTTCTCATCCATACTACGAACTGGGTAGGCTGTTGGTGATGCTTGGTAACGCTGTGGAAAACAACAAGCCACTCGAAATGGACCCCGCACCACATAAGGTCGCAAACGTTGTGCCGAACCATCAGTACAGATCACTCGATTCGATGGAAATTCAACGGTGAGAGGATTTATTTTCCATTGCATTTGGTTTTGTTTCCTTGCTGTGGGTTGTGCTAGTTTGTGCTCAAAATTCTCAAAAAGAATGTGATTGTATTTTATGCTTATACCGTCATCAGCTATTCCTCGTTTATTGATGCGTTTTTTTTTTCTTCATTTTTATTATCTTTCCAATAATTTTAAAAAGCTTTATAGCTTTAAAGTGTTGTAATTTTCGTTTAAGAAAAAAGATTTTTTTATTGCTAAACCAAAAAAAAAGAAGAAATTTCAACTTGCAGTTCAATATTTCCAACATCATAAATCGTTAATTGACCATTAAAATTCATCAAATTGTTATCCTCCCGAAACCTTTCCGAACCGAAAATGTCTTATATCCTCAAACGCGAATTGTCTGCTCACAACACAATAATTCCCAAATTTCCACCCCCGGTCTATTGCTGATTTGTACGGGAATTAAATTCTTCCTTCCATTTCACTCGTGTATTGTTGTATCACAATCGCTGCAAAACACTTGCCAAGCATTCATCGCAGCAACATAGAACGGCAGTTCCAGGAAACAGACACACAAGCGCAAAACGCTTGAACCGGCCACGAAGCAGCCGAACAATCGCGACGCCACATTAGCATAACAATGCCCGGGTACGTGCAGTATGTTTGTTGATAATTTTCCGATTATCATCACAAGCTGTCTTTATGAAGAAATAATGTCAATATGATGGGTGGAAACGCTCGAACAGGCAGGCTACACAGATCGTCCCCTAAGGGTGGTAACATTATTTTTCTATGCTCTATAGCTTGGTATCCATTCGAAAGGGCGGTAAAAGCACACACACACACACACACACACACACACGCTTGTACAATACCCACGTATGTGGAAAATGTGGCAGACAAGCGGACAGCAATTCGCTAGATTTTGCAATACATTGGTACGCTTCAGGGTAGGCTTGGGCTTTGTTATTGTTGTATTTATGGCGATTTGTTTGCGGCTTAAAAGCGACTCGTATTTTATTCTATTTGAATCACAAAAAAAAAGTTTCAGTAAAGTGCTTAAGTTTCCATTTTATTTGCTTTCACTTTATTTTATACCTTTATATCAGCAAACAAAACGCATCTTGCTTGATTAAAAAGAAATTTTTTTCTTTCTCAACAAAAAGAAAAACACATGTACCTAATTCAATAAAATATTTTTCAAGGTTACAAGATTTTTCTGTTCACAACTAGGTAGGTACCTAGCGACCAATGGAAAGTTTGGTGGTTTTCCTACCCACGTTGCGAGCTTTACAGCTGTGCAGTAGCGTGAAAAATAAAAGGATCGTAGAAATCGTTGCTTTTTCTTTCATGCCTTGCAGGCAACAGAAAAAACTTTTCCGTCGCTTCTTATTGCGGTTTGCTTCCGGATTTACACCAACGAATATACCTATTTGTATGTGTGCGTGCGTGTTTGTGGGCTGCCCCGTTGGGTGATTGGCTACATTGATGGAAAGGGTAGCTTGTGTTATGTTCGTGCGAATAATATCAAACTGATTTTTCCGATTGATCGTATTTTACGCCTGTGTGTGTGTGCGAATGTGGAATATTTTCCTTTCTTTCGAAATGGGAAAAAGTTGTGCTTGGAATAGGATAGGTGCTTGGATTTATTATTCCTGTACGTTTAATTGTAAATTACTGCCTCTCGAACAAATCAACCGATCGATCAAGTACATGAAAGTTTTAAATCATTTAAAAAGAAAGCTTTTTAAAGATAAATTGTTGAAGTTATTAAGTAGTGCCGCTTGTGTCTGAATCGGATTTACGAATTGAATTGAATTGAATCTTTAAGGATACATGAATCTGGACAGATCAATTTAAAAACAAAATAAAAAAGCACAAAAATGTGTGCCATTGGAAATTCGCTAATCGCCAAAAATTCATTATTCTTCAGCAATTAACGAACCTTCAGCTATTTTTGAATCTCAAGACATCCCCGAAGCATTAAGCATTCGTGATCTGCAGAGCTTCATGAATGAGTTGAACACCGAGTCAGGATACGACTTCTCACAGAAGATTCATATGAATGGCTTATCTTAAATGAATCATAAAGTGCACCATTAATGCAACCGTATTGCCAAATTTATACCAAATATCTGAAACAACAAAATCTTTTGTCGTGGGAAATTCGTGATTTTTATGCTTAAATTAAGTGAATTCACTTTTCCATTAAATTTGTGATAGAATAAAAGGTTTTATTCACCTGCTAATGCTTCTTAAACGATCAGTTAAGGTTTGACACGTATGCTGTTCCTTTTGGTTAAAAACCACCCGTAAACTTCGCGGTTAGTTGCTATCGTTTTCTTCCCCATTGATTCGAATCCAGCTAAAGATAGTATTTTTATTGTGAGTTTATTTTTAAACTCTTCTTATCGAAGACAATAAGATTTTTTTGTCTCTACGGTAAACCTCGTCCGTCACCGCCATCCTGCTTAAAACCTTCCAAACCTAGACATCCGTGCACACGGGGGAGTTCTTGTTGCACTGGTTAAATGGTATCACGTACCAGCATCGTGGCACTGGGGTTTTGATTTATGAAACGTGTATCTCAAGGGAAACAGCCAAACAAGGCCTCACCCGTTGCGGGGGGTTTGCCTTTTGCCATAACCTTTCCCGAGGCTGGGAATTGGTGAGTTCGTTTTCTTCACTTCGGCAAGCAGGAAATAAAATTGTGTGCTATGCCTCATTCACCACACCCTCGTGTGGTTTGTGTGTATGTGTCCCCCCACGGGAAGGATGGTGGCGCAATGGTTTATTAAGACACTCCCTGACGGATGCAGCCTGGTGTTGACGGTGGTTGAATGTCTTGTGCAGAGTAAAGTTTAGAACGAGCATGGCTCGTGTAGAAAGTGGATCGTCCGTATCCTCCAAACGGGTCTGCACAGCGGCCATGTGTTTATCATATTCTTTATCTTCAACTCTGCAACTTTCCCGCCCCCTGGCCCCATTTACGCCTTCGGTGAGAATGCTCCATTTGTGGGCTAAATCGTGTGTGAAAGTTTCGCGCAATGTATTATTTAGCGGCCGACAAACGTCCTCCTTCCCGTACGGCGTTGCTCACCATGGGGCAAAGTTTTTTGACATATTAACTTGCCAAGTATCAGCTCTACTCTCATTAGGGTTCCCCTTTTGCGATTTATCCTACACTGCGGGAGAGTTTGTTAACGCCCTGTGACCGACCACTTCTGTACAGCGTTGGTGCGCTGTAAGGATATGGGGATATATAAGGGAAGGAGGTGTTTGTTTTGAAGTTAATTTTCAGTGGTGAAAAGTTTTCGAACCGCATTGAAATAATGTATTTTTCTCAAGCAATTCATTACGAGAAAAAGTTTCTCCAAAACAAAACAGCGGCAACAAAAAAAAAGGCTAACAGGAAGGTTTTCGGGGGTGAAATTATGCCGTAACCTCATTTGCGTCTGACAGGTGGATGAGTGATGAGATGGGAACATTTGAGTGGCATATTGTGCTAGGTAGCAAAATTACAAATTACAAGATAGGGCAACATTTCCAACTGTGCAACACAACCGTACGGATGCGAAACTGTCCCAGGCAGCGGAAATTTCATCATTCTAGAAATCATCGTTTTGTGATTGAAATTATGACAAATGTTGACGAGAGTTTCAATTTCCATTTTCCCGCCTGAGCGGGCAAGGTTGATAAACTATTGGGTGTTTGCAAAAGAGTTGTGTTATATTTTCTGTTTGTCATAACATTTTATTGTGTAAATTTTTTTGTACTTCAAAATTTTAAATTTCACTATTTTTTTGGTACAAAATCGGATTTATTTTTTATCATTTGTATGTTGTTGTAATTGTCAATATTTCGTTTCTCATACTGTTAAATATTGTCGATAGGTGTCTGTGTAGCAATACGGCCAGGCCGTTTTTTATCAATAAAAAAACTGTACTGTGCATCAATTTTCAAGAGAAGAAACAATGAAATAATAACAAAAAATGGAAGTTATTGGATTTTTAAACAAAAGCGATCAATCTTTCCCTCTTTTGCTGAACATGCACTTAATCCAAGCCAAAAAGGATAAAGGAAACTGCTGATAACAGAAGTCATAATTTTTCCATTAAATTAAGAGCATTGTCATTACAAAAAAAATCATATATAAAAAGGTGGCACTTTGTATGACCTTTTTTCTAAAAATCCTGGCTGTGAATAAATAATAAAACGTCATATTGTAGTAAATAAATCAGATAAAGAAATGGTAATATTTTATATGCAATAAAGGTAATTCAAAGCTTGGACATCTTTATAAAAAAGATAGGACCTTATTACACAAAAAAAATCTCATGTACGAACTAGACCATCATATGTGTAGAAATGAATCATGATAGCTGTACAGAAGCGTACTTAAGCTACTCGATTTGCTTGACTTCCACACCAATCTCTAACGGCATTAAGTAATAATGTGAGATTTACTGAAATATGCCTTTTTCATTGCCTTTTTTTTGTGTGGCAAAAATGAAATACAGATTCCCCACCAATTAAAACACGAAATCTCACTCTATTCAATTTCATTACTCTAACGATGAGTGAAACTCACTTGTCTACCTAATAAAACCTTAACCCCTGTGTCACCTTTCCAAATGGTCATTCTTGTACAGTGCCCTTATTTGCCGTAAGGGATTCTGCAGCTCCCATAGATGGTCCGATTACAATCACATAAAATAACATTAATTTAGTTACCATATACACTCACACACACACATCCATAGAAGCTTAAAGGTACAGACAATTCCTTGCTCGAGTACGACATACCAGCTTCCTGCAGGGTTTGGATGGTGACATTTTATCACGAACGGTGCCAAAAATGAGATTCCTTCTGCACGAATCCTACCCACAAAGGAGCGCCGTTCAAACGTATCCAAACGTAGAGAATGCTCATGCTCCACCGAAGTCCTTGGGAAGCAACCGATCGGTCCCTTGGGGGAATGGGGCAGGATTAAAATGAAAATGTTGTACCACCGTACGATAAATGTTTTGCTTCCGGGATTTGACCATTTGTGGAACCTTTGGCATGGGCGAATGCGACGGAATCGGATTTGTCTCCGGTGTTGCCAATCCAATTGCATACCGTACCGAGCTAGTCACCTAGTGCTGAGTGTTGTCATACCGGTGCGTCCTGCAGATGCTGGCTTTCCTATAAGGCAGCTTCTTTATTTTATTTCCTTTTTTGCACACAACATCGTCACACCTTTTTTAGCCGCGATGATTGCACCAGGCCCTTAAGGTATGTGTGTGTGTGTGTGGTTACTAGCAACTCGTGACCGTTCGGTCACAGGTACCCGTTGCACAAAACTATCTTCTTAAGCACAATTTAAAATGTGACACAAAAATGTGTCCGCCAAAGGATCAAAGCCAAGGTCAGCACGGCAGAGGGCGTATTCGTTGGAACTGTTGAACGTGACGAAATCACGCCCAATGTAGCTGCAAATTGTCCTTACGTGATAGTCGACCTGGCTTAGTGTGGATTCGACTTTCGACTTTCGGATAGGGCAAGGGAAGGAAAGCTAAACGAAGCATAAGAATATAGCTGAGCGAGGTGTCAAAAAGTCAACCAGTCTGTCGTCGTCGTCGTCGTTGTGGTAGTGCTCATCACCCGTCATTGTCACTGGGCGGGAAATTGTACACCGTACATCAAAGACGTGTCGGAATTTGGATTCGAAAACTCCCGGACCTTGCTCGTAGGGTTGCATTTAAGAAGCTTCCGGTGGTAGTCGTTTAGCGTCGGTACGGTTCGGACACCTCCAGAAGCCAGATGCCCTTTCAGATACGAGTTGAAAGCTTGGAACATTTCTCACATGGAAAATTTGTGTGCAAGTAAATTATGCTCCGAACATCGGTGAAACCTCGTGTCAATGTTATTCCATGCGAAAGCTTTGTCTCCTGCAGTGGTTTGCATCACACGAGCAACCGTGCGCTTCAATGAAAATGCATGTTGCCTCCACTCTCCATGGGTGAAGGCCAAAACCACCAACATAAGCATGATGGCGCTTCCGGGTTTCCAATGTGTGGCTTGTTCGATTACACGCGACGATGAGCTGCTGAGCGAAGATTGCTCCAACCTTAATTTATCGTACCGTCTCATGTTTTATCTCATCAATTTTGAAGCGTTCAATTAGTGACCGTTATAAACATGTGCTTTGCCAGCACTGATACTTTGGTTAATGTCGTTTAAGCAAAATAATGGTTTTTGATGGCTAATGAACAAAAGGGTGGGAAGGTTGGTACGTGGTTTGTTACATTACAACCAAACCGAGGCAGATTGATGAAGCGAATAACTATTTTAATAAGATTGTTCTGCTATAGTTTGTGTACCGTTGAAGCGCTCGCTGATACAATCCCGTGTGGACAATAAGCGTAATTATCGGGTGAATTCTTCTTCTTCTTGGCTTAACGACCTTACAGGTAACACGCCGGCCATTTCTGGCTTACTAGACTTATTTTACCACGTAGCCGGATAGTCAGTCCTTGCTACGGGTGGACGGTCCGGATGGGATTTGAACCCGGTCCGGCCGTGTGGACTGGCGCCGTTTATCACATGCACCACCGGGCCGCCCCCCGGGTGAATTGTTTAGATTGTATCGCTTCGATGAGGTTCAATGTGATTCATTTTGATAAAGTGGAGATATCAGTAACAAACATCAAATTAGCTGGCATGATATTTAAGCTTGATGAAAATTAATTCCTAGCAAGTAATGAAAGATCATTCTTTATTAAAATTAAAATCATCCACTGAAGCTGATTCACAATGTTCCAGTTCATTTGAATTGTTGTGCAATTGTTTCTACTGGTGCTTTCTATTAATCAGGAAAGAGAAATAATATGAAATCAACATGTATTGATTACGTTAACCAAAAAAAATGCTAATTAGGTAAATAATCCAGATATGTACGCGATTTAAAAATTGATAGGCTTTAATTATTTTCGCTCTGTGAGAAATCATGTTAAAAAGCAAATCAATTTCAATTTAGCAAAATTAGCTATTTAATAATTTTTTTTCACTGTAGCGCAGCCAGCTTGTTTGAAAGAGTTATTCTCTTTTTATTTTATTTAAATTTAATTTTTTTAAATTAAATGTCCAATGAAATCATCTCGCGAGAAAACGCACATTATTTACAAATTTAATTAAACACAATTCTCTTTTTGTAAATTGGAAGTTTACCGGAACCTTTTTAATTGGTTGATTTTAAATTGCAATCGGTCTGATGCAACATCTGACCTTTGGCGATGATTTTTTGCGAGGGATTTTAATAAATAAATGGGTTGTTAAAAGGCAAAAACAAAATCATTTGCATGATTTCCATTTGTAAATTGTTATCAAAAATTGATAGTTTTAAAATCGTTAAGTAATTCGTAAATACTTAATGTTTGACGTTATAAAAATGAATGCTGCAAACTCAATTTCCTAAAGTGCCTCAAACAAAGGATATTAGACGAATCAATGACCACAAAAATGTTCTCTTGACGGGTTAATCTTTATATTTTAAAATATAAACATTGTAAAAATGGAGACACTTGTTCTTCTTATGCAAGGCCGAAATAGATCTTTATTTTATGTTTCGGAATGTATCTCTCGTCTTATGTGGCGATGTTAACGTCCCATAGAAAACCATATCGTTGCTATAAGCACAGGACATTAAATAACATATAAAGTTATTTCTTTTCTTTTTAATTCTTTTTTTATTTATTTAAAATTACTGTTACTTATGGTACAGTATGTACAATTTTTTACCGTCTCAATATAATATAAATAAAAACTGTTTAGAACGACATACTATTAAAATATTCGAGGAGTAAAGGAAGTATTTCAATTTGTTACGATCACTTACTTCTTTCCTGATGAACATAAGCGAACCAACTTCAGTCTTCCCAGTTCTCCAAACCGAACCGCACGTGGATAGCTGTCAGCTAGCGTGTCAATCAGCTAGCTCCGTACCACTGTAACACACCTGGCGAAAATGAACCATCCAGCAAACAAAACATGCTGCCATGCCCAACAATTCCTTGCCCTTAAAAAAGCGTTCAGGGTTGGTGGAAAATTGTCGAGCACCGCGAATCAACTTTCCTGTTCAGTGAACCTTTTTTGTTTTTGCTTCTTCCTCCACTTGTTTCATATTTGCACACCGGAAGTACGCCTCAATGTGACCGTTATATTATATTTATGTGTGTGTGAGTATTTTTTCTGGTGGAATTTTTGTCAACGAATTTTGCTATTTTACAAGTGCCACCTTAACAAACTGGGCGAATCCCGGGAATTGACGCACCGGTGTGAGCTGTGATGGCGTTAGGAATGGATGGGTCCGGTACGCGTTGCCATTGTTCATAAATTAAACAGGCGAACCCTTTTTGTTGTGCCATGCCTGTGCAAGAGAGAGATTTATCGTTCCGTATCTTGTTAACGATATGCTCCAGCAGTTGTGCTGGTACGAAAGGCGAACTCCCCCCAGCCTGCAGGTTGGTATGACACCATCATTCAC
>STHC01002558.1:0-22710 GCA_016254315.1 Anopheles parensis
GCTTTACCAGCTTGTACATTTGTGAACTGCAATAGTTTGCTAGTAGATGGGCATACTATCATTATATTAACCTCACATTCCCAGCTCATCAAACATTCAGTGTGAAGCCAATAGGTCGTCTAGATGTTGAGAAAAGGAAATGGAAATGGAAATCCAACAAAAAATCCTTTAATATCCTTCAAGAATGTTCCGAAATAACTTAAGTATCAAGTAAAGCTGATAAGAAAAAAAATATCTAAAATGCCGAAAAATATCACATTCATTTCCCAAAAACATTTTTCAAGTTGTTTTAACACGTGAAAGAAGTACACGCCACAGGGGAAAAGAAACAAGAACAGACAGCAACTTTTAACAAACTAGCTTTTACTTGGCTCGATGAAAACTCGGTCGCCGAACTTCAAATTGGCTAGAAAAAAGTTAATCCCAGTGGCGTGCTGGTTTTAACTGTCCGATTCAGACTCGCATTCATTACATTACAAATTGCTATTTTTCATCAATCCTCACCTTAAAAAACTGTGCCACTGATGCGAGTCAGTTTGCATAGAAAGAAAAAAATACAAACGCTTATGGTGGTGCAACAAAGTTTACTTTTCGAGCAAAAGGTAAGAGGAAAAGAGGGGAAGAAATGTAAACTTTTCCTCGAACACACACACACATACACTTGTGTGTTTTGTGAAAAATTTAAGTTTCTCCAACCATCGCGGAAAAGGATACGAATTCGCGCGGATACTATGGATTATGATGGCTGGGCGAAAAAATCGAACCGACAAAACTGCACCAACGGAAAGGAACAAGTCATATTGTACAGAAAGAGAGAGAGAGAGAGAGGCAGGAAAGGAAGTGGAAAACAAGGTTGACTTTTCACTTACAACCGATCCGCTTAGCACAGAGCTCGTTACAAATGAAAACTCACGTCGGCGATTCGATCGAAGCAGGAAGGAACTGGCAAAGTTCCGAAGAACGAAACGAGTTCAACTTTCCGTTTCTTTGGACTTTTCGCTTTATGGAAAGTTTTTTCCTTACCTCCCTCTTTTACTCATATCCTGACGTGCGAATTGTTTGTTCTTTCGCTTTCCTTACCAATTCGTTTTATTATTTCTATCCCCAGCTAGTTTTTACCTTCCATTGCACCCAGCAACTCAATCCAATATTTAACATTCGGCAAACGAACTATTTTCCTGGGTTGGAAAAATCAGATGTAATTGATTGTTTAACTTGTTCGAGCTCTTGGCAATATTGGTCTACACTTGAACTAAAACATTTGCACAGCCATAATTACACTCACGCGCCAGTGGAATAGGTCGATGAGTTAGGGATTGAGAAGAGACAAGATGCATGAAATACGTGGCTTTAAATTGATTCAAGGCTTACGAAAATAAGTGACAACATAGGTGGTAACTACGACTCCCGAATAAAATAAAAACGCCATCTTTGTGGTGTATATCCTTGAGGACAAATAAAGAAGTAAGATTAACAGCAAAGACCATGAACTTAGATACTCTCAAGCCTTCTCTGGAGCATTTGGATTAAGCTGTTTTCCCATCCTCTTTGAGAAACTCGCATAGCGAGTATTCGTGTATCAACCAAAAGTCTCACCATCAACGTCAGCAAGACTAAATCGCTTGGATGTGAAAACGAAGAGTCCTTCCAGTTACACAGAACTCAGCAAGAGAATATCCAGAATTTTCAATATCTTGGTAACGAAATGACATATGATCAAGACACCAATATGGACATAGATACACGGATTAGTAAGGCAAGAGTTGCTTTCGCGTGTTTGAGAGACCTAGAACAAGGATCAGATTAGTCGACGCACTAAGATCTAAGACTAAGCACTAAGACCTCAAAATGTGTAATCTTTGCAGCTGTAGCCCAGTCAAACTTGGTGATGTATCAGTATAGAACACGAGATGGCTGCAGTTATTCATAAACAGATGCCTGCGGTATATAATTTATTCCAGATAGCCCCAGGACCGGATATCTGGTGCAAAGCATCACCAAAAGCCAATAGCGACTGAAATTAGGGGACTAATCTTTACAAAACGTTCCCGGCCTCAGCTTCAATAATGAATAAAAGGAGCATAGACGCGCCAACAAAAATTTCTCACGTCACGAATCTCAACGAGCTGAGATATCTCCCCTGTGACATCACTTCAAGTCCTCTTGAAAATCTCCTATCACATCCATTACCCGGACTTACTACTTACTTGCATTCAGTGGCATACTGGAGGTCATGTTGAGCCCGTGCAACCGCGGATGGCCGGCATGCATGCCGAGGTAGTGCCGCGTCAGCATATGGTGCGGATGGGCCGGATGTGCATGTGCCGCGGCCGGATGATGCGCTTGCGACTGTTGCTGGTGCATCGTGTGCATGGGAGGTAACGGTGGAGGTATCGGTGGTTGATGATGGCCAGCTGAGGAGCCACCCTGTTGCTGCTGCTGTTGCGGATGGTGGGAATGGGAGGACATTTGGGCAGCGGCTTGCTGCTGATGTTGCTGTTGCTGTTGCTGCTGCTGCTGCTGCTGTTGCAGGCTGCTCATTGTGGGACCACCGTGGGCCGGTTGCGGCGGATAAAGCATACCGTGCCCGGCCAGTGGATGATACATCCCGGGCCGGGCTTGGTGATGCGGTGGTAAATGCCGATAGCCGGCCATCATGGAAACCGGTGCGTGGTCCAGCTTTCCGGCGTATGTGAGGATAGGTTCGGTATCAAAGGTGTACGACTGTTCGTAGATTTTTATGTTTACTTTGAGCCTTTAGACGTTGTTCTACCACAATGTTTTATTCTTCATTTCATTTGCATTTTTTTTTACAAATTCTCGTGAAAACATCTCTTAAGCAATACAAAGCTTAATCAACGATTAAACATCACCACTAGCGGACATCACTAACCAGCAACTTCAACCGTGCTATTTGTTTTTAGCTTGTCACGTTTATATACTCAACAAAGCTCATAATTGAATTCATAACCACTCAATAGCATGGCTAACCACCAGGTGGCACATTAATCCTCTGCACATACACACACACTCAACTCAGCACTCACAACCCGTGTTCACAGTCTGGTCAATAAATCAAGCTTTTTTTTAATGATTCACTCAGTTTAAAACCTCCTTTCCCGTTGCTGGTTCCTTCAAGTCTTCCCACAAGCAAGGGACGTGTGTTTTTTTTCTCTTCTTCTATTAAATGTCACGTACGCACCGGTTGGATAATGTAGCACGATTATCATTAATATTACTTTACTATTGTGTTATTAATATATGGACGCTGTTCATCCATTTGCTTCGCGCGCATAAATTACCCTCACATTGTCTTCGGTTAATATCATTACGTTTAAAAGTGTATGAGTGAGGGGTTTTATTTTATTTTTTTTTTTTCAATTTTCATCCGCTACACAGGCTAATAATTATGTTATTATGTCGGCCCAATCGGTCAAACTTGTGCACAATGCACAAATGGGTTGCAACCAGAAACCGGAAACCTGGCGGACGCAATGCCGAACCGGTGACACGCGCGTGTGACACTAAGGCGCACGTGATGTTCGTTTGCACAAGCGAACTAACAGGGATTGTGTGTGAGTGTTATTTTTGCTTGCGTGACGAGTTTTAAGTGAAATATGTGTAGATTTTTTTTTGTTTTAAACAAAAACCCACTTCTAATGCTTTTCAGGATGGTAAGTTGTCGCTGTGCGTTTGCTTTAAACACTTTTTTCTCGTATTGCTACACGATGTAACGATGTTGTGTCACACGTTTTATTTTTTCCATTTTGACATTTTCATTCAACGAATGTCTTTCGGTAATCGTTTCGTTTACTATCCAAAAAGTCTCGTTCCAGTACACTTAGACACTACTAACTGCTTGCATTCCGTTCACTACACAACAACTTACAATGGTCACACAATGGTTCACTTCACTCACTTTTGCTACTGGCTGGGGGTTACACTTTCTCCCCCCAAAAATACATGCCACCGATGTTGGCGCACTCAGCGATGATTTATAATTGTTTTAACGTTTATCGCTCAATCTAACATAATCTAAAATGGAAGTACGTTTAATTGCTGTCGGTAACTGGCTCTGTTTTTTTTTTTGCTTCATCGGTACGATTCTGTTTTGTTTCTCGATTTGCTACTTGCTTGTCCATTAGCACCAGCAAAAACGGATAAAATCCCATTGCTACCGGTGCTAATGGGCTGTGTGTCGTTGGTCGTTCGTATACGCCTCTAAACTCTTTTCCACCATCTACCGAACCCACGCCCGGTTAAGGATCGATCACGAAAGTTTCAAACCTAATGCTTCACACACAGTGGAAGGCTTATGGCAATTGAACGCTTTTCTCACTGAACAGCAAACACGCGCACACACACACAAACCGAACCTTAAATCGGTCTAGATATTTAATTACAAGTCATGCAAGGACCGGCGTCGCACGTGAACTTACGTCGCCATTTGTCGGCAAAAGCGCAACACAAAACACGATGTGTGCAAGATGAAGGTTTCAAGGTTTTTCTTTCTAAACAAGGTGGAGTGAGTGGAGGAAGGAGCTGGGATGGGGAGAAATAAATCCGGATAAGATAATGTCAGCAGTCAAGTCGCGCTTAAGCGCACCACACGAGCTTTCAATCCGGTTCAATCTAATCTGCAAAACACACCATAGCACGGCCGTTCCGAGTTTGATACGGAAATATGATATATGGCAGTTCGAGATTGTGATAACTCAGCCGATGGGGAAGTTATGTGGAAGGTAGGCCACCGTTCGATGAATGAATGGATTAAAATATCGATTCAGAATCATATTTTTACCACGTGCTGCTCGTGTCAATGATAATTCCTATTATTATCAGTTCATTGTATAATGCTGAAGTCGGCGTTTGAGCAATATGCTTGTATTATGTTCAACATCGAATGTTGAATTCTTTAGAACTGCTTTTGTGTTGTCATTTTTTGAGTAATATCTATTAAAATGCTGACCCGGCCGAGCCTGCGTACCGATGAGCACGGATAATCGGCGTTCCACTGTATTTTCACATTCAACTGAAATACTTGAAAATGGATGAGGAATCCTTCCTTCAGAAAATGTGAAGAATTCCAGATCTACCTAGTTAAATTCTAGTTTAACGAATTCCAGAAATGGCTGAAACTTTCCCAATCAATCATCAATCAGTTAAAAATTATTCATATTTTTAATAAAAATATAACACCATAAATACAAAAAATATGTATAATGTAAGCTTTCCAGCGGTTTAAAAAATTACGCATCTTAATTAACACAATTCGATATAAAAACTTTTTTTCTTGGGTACGAAACAAACAAAACCTTGCTCTCGTAAAACCATCGTATAGCCAAACAAAACACACAAATTATGTTCCCCTACCCAAAAACACGTACCGAAACGAATGGTGCCAATTTCATAAATATCTAAACTCTCAGCAGTCATATACAATCTCATTAAGCGTCACGTAAAGAGACAAGAAACAACGAAATTCAACCCCATTTTCAAAGACTATGGTAATCTTCACTACCCCTCTTGTATTTTTATTTTATTTGTCCCCAAAAGCATACAAACAGAATTTATCACTTGGTTTAAATTTATAATCAACGTTTGGCTGACCAATTCGATTTTCACGCAAGTAAACCGCGCATAAAACAGGACAGATAAATTGTTGTTCCTTCTGGTCGTGCATCTGGTTTCGCGCAATCCTAAAATCACCCCAGCGTACATACTGCTGTCACGTAATAGCCTTTAATTTGTGTTTTGTGTGTTGTGTTTTTTTTTTTGCTGTTGCTTGATATTTTATTTCATTTACGCATAATGTTCCACACCGTACGCACAATCAACCCCGGAATATCGCGAAGTCACATTAAACGATGGCGATTCTTGCACACAAAAAAGCACACACACGCAACATGGAAAGCAGATGATCCTTGTTTTCTCTTTTTTTTAACTGATTTTCCCCCTTTTACCGATTCTGCTGTACGATTACGGATCCAAAAATCGTGGTAAAAATTCTCATCAAGCCTGTTCCGTGTTCTCTTACGCTTACGGCTTGGTTGCCTTTTAAAATCGTAACACATTTATTACTGTACACTTTACTGTTGTTAATATTTTCTACCCACTTTTATGCTTTATTTGTTGTTTGACTTTATTTTTATTATGTTGCACACTGTACAAGGCATGGTTTCATGCTTTTTGTTGCGCTTTTATTACCATTTTTCAATGGTTACGATTTGCCTTCACACACCTGCTGCTGTAACTGCAGGCCTGCAACTGTTATCCTTTTTCTCCTCATTTCGTATGTGTGTGTATGTGTGTTACTTTTGTCATTATATTTTATTTGTTAACGGAAGTGTTTTGAGATATAAAAAATACGTGCACACACAAATCCCAACACACGCGCAAAAGGTACATAAATATTTTAAGGATATTTTGCTCCTTGCAACGAGCATCCTTTTACATCGATATTGTTTAGAGTTGATTTGACATAATCTGGTTCAATTAAAAATATTGTACAAATAAAAATAAACTCAAAAAATATGATTCCTAAAGCTACTCAACTACAGCTGATCAACAACAGCATAAATCCAATATCAATAAAAAAAGGGAAAATTCCACTAGGAAACCTCCATACTTAACTCTTTTCACTACCGAAAATAAATCTCCTTCCTTGGTCATAATTTCTCACGCCAAACATACACCCGGAATGGTGAAAACAAGAGCGAAAAAAAAGCACAAATGAACATGATAAATGGCAACACCCAAACCCGATGTATTACCACACAGTTCCATGCATGTAACTTCATCATCAGCCATCATCAGTTCAGCTACCTAACCGCACTGTTACCATTTCGCTTACACCACGAGATAACCAGTCAACTTATCGGCTGTTTCTTTTTTGTCGTCTATTTTATTTATGCCCTGCTGAAGAGTGAAACTCTCTTCCTTGCCATTCTTTTCTTCTTTCACTGCCAACACACTGAACTACAATTTTTATTAGCGTTCAGAATTTTATTACTCTATTTACACGCTTTCTACGATCCTGGGACAGTAGCGCAGCCAAATAAAAATAAAGCCAAACAAACAGCACGCGGGTGGAGACTTGTGCGAATCAAAATGGACCATTGAAAACGAACCCCTCTTTGAATTGGGATCGACCCGTATGCTAGAACCCGCAAAAAATCACCCATTTTATGTCGTGTTTGACTTTCGATTTCTATCGATGAAAAAAGGAGATTTTTTCCACACTCTCTCTTTCTCTCTCTTTCTTCTTTTGCCTCGACACAAAATCGAATTCATTTGCACCCGTCCCATATTTAAAGGATGGAGACAGTTTTATTTTTACGATGCCACTAGTAGACACCGTCAACGAGGACTAAAAGTTACACCATATGGTATGGCATACGATTTCTTCTTATAGGACACTTTCAACGATTCAAATCTGGTACGAATCATTTCAGAAATTTTCTTCTTTTTCTTCTTATCGATTTAAACTACTTTTTCTTCTCGTAAGCTTCATTCGACGGACACATAAAGTGCCATGGTTTATGGCTGGTTGAAGTGAACGAAAAAATGACACTTAATCTTCTCTTTATCTGTCCAATCTTTTTAACACTTTCACAATTCTTTCACATTTGGTCTCTGGTTTTTATGTTTGAATGTTGCTTTCCATACACTACCAAACGAAAAATTCAAAAAACATATATTGGAATTTGCATCTGCCTTTCCCGTCCGATCGTTGTCTTCAACAATTCAATATTGGTCTAATTAATTTACGGTTTATCATTTCCACTCGTAACACAAACAAACGATTCTACATTGAACCCTTTTGTCAACTCACATTCGGAACGCAACTTCACAAGAAAAAGACTAGCAAAAATAAAACATAGCCTAAAACAAAAGGGCCGCAACGAAACGCGACGACAGCGCAAAAATCACTGCACGCCGAAAATCTGATTACACCGCTAGAGACCCCACCATGGTACATGGGAGCATCAGACGATTACGATTACATACGGCTTCACTGGGATAGGTTCGTGGATGAGGATGTACACAGTGCGGTGCAAAACATTTGCTGAGAGCGAGCAAGCATTCTATTTGGAAGACTTTGACATTAAATCTCCAACAAACGAACAAAAAACTCAACTGATTTTAAATGCATTTTTTACAAGATTTTACAAGATTGGTTTATGACATAATAATATAAATATTTAAAACAAATTTTATGTGAATTTACAAGAAAAACTTGCTCCCTCTCTTCCGTCACTGTAATTAATGAAATGGCCGTGTACTACAAAACCGGTATCGCCATCATCATCATCATCATGGCGATGTGTTTGTTGCTTCCACGCTTTCCCAGCTCCAGCTCTTATCTGTCTTATCGTTTCGTGTATCTAGGCTTAAATCCAAACCTCATCGCAAAGGTAGCAAAAGTCACGATAAAGGAACGATGCGCTAGACCGTGCTGACCATACCACTGTCTTTACGGTTGGTAGGTCCCCTGTAGTTACTTCCGATACGATGATGGAAAAAAGCAGGAAAATATTTAACCTAAAAACCCTACCCCTCCTTCGATAATCGGTATCGTTTGACATCGCGTGCGGGATAGTTGCGGGAGTTCGTCTAATTAAGAAAAAAAAACACATAAATTGCCTCAAAATAAATCAAATCACACCATTTACCAGCGACTTGGTTGCGAAAGTTGTTTTCAGTTTTAATTTAATTTTGATTAGTTTCAGGGGATTTATTCCTTTATTTATTTAAGTTGTTTTTTTTCTGTTCGCCACAAGATAACACAATTTGGTAATTGAAGCAAACACCTTGAACTCGGCATAGTTGAAAGATAATGTCTCAGCGCCTCACACACGGTGAGTTATCATAATTGCTTTATTTTATATGCCGCACCTATCATAATGTTGTTTTAAATAGATTCTACCATTCAACACCGGATTTCAACACCGCGGGTATTCTCACTATCTGTCTATGATAAAAAAACGGGGTGGCAAAACAAAAACTGGTGTGTGACAAAATGTGGCAAATATGAAAAAGTCGACGCATAAAAAGGGTATACGAAATCATATCGCATCGCTCGAGTGTATATTTTGTGGTATAGAGGAAAACTGAGATAATATTCTCGGTGGGTAGTAATTAAAAATTTGCTGCAAAACAAAAGAACCAATGCGTAAAAGGGTGATATAATTAGAATATTCAAGGTCGAATATTCAAGGTATGGTAGGTGTTAAAGTTTAGTTTTTTTAGATTAAATTTAAAAATTGCATGACTTTAAACAATTTGTGAAATATTGTTTCTTAGTATAGAAATTGAGTTTTATTTTATATTATTTTCAAAGTATGGCAAAATACACAGAGAAAATGCCTTGTGAATATTCTACTTGACTAATGTAGCTTCCGCAGAAGATGAATGGCCATTGTGAATAAAATATAATATATTTAAAAATATGATAAAAAAATTCTCAAAACAAAACGTTGACTTTTTAAGAAAACTTGAAGTGAAAAGTGTTTTAATTACTCATCAGTTCATTTCAACAGAATACAATAAAAACATTATTTTCTTCCCATTCTTCCATCACTTGGGTTAAGATCCAAATTCCACAGAACAACCATTACTCATCGTCATAAACAACCTCGAAATCAACCATGCCGCACGTACGAATAATAATTCCACCGGTAAAGCAGTAGGTACCAGATTGCGATAAGCATTACAAGCCATTGTGACTGTTGTTAAACAATACACACATACGCCTACCCTTACTACGCACTTGCGATCCTCGAATACCGCGGTGATACCAGTACGCCGCACGCCAACAAAACGGTACGATGCATGGACGGAGTAGCAACCGAAGGAGAGAGAAAGAAAAAAAAGGAGGCAAAAAATGCAATCGAAAAGCCAAGTGCACTCCATTACGCAACAATTTGGACGAGCAACATAATCCGCTTGCTTTATGTTTCATAACTCATCATTTCCACTGTATCGCAAGCAGTGAAGCAGAGAGTGATAGTAAAAAAAACACACACACACACCAACCGGCACCACAAGAAAATAATGCCCCCAAAAAGAAGCATCTCCTGGACGAGGACAACAATGGTTTGTGTCCTTCTGTTTTGAAGCAAAAAAAAAACCTCGTCGAAATGTATTTCTCGCGTAAGGGAATGAGAAGAACACGGGACCAGACGAAGGGCAATGATAAATATTTATCAACAACTATTTTGATTCATGTACTGAGCACGTATGATAAATGTCACTTGGCAATAAGTACCTACAGATAATGGCCATCATTTATCAGCGAACGGGAAGCCAGGATTTTCGTGTCGGTTTGTTGTGGGATTTTAGTGTTTTGGACGATTTTTTTTCTTTTTGCTTCGATTTCTCTTCGTTTCGCACTGTCCGGCTGCTGGGCGTGCGAGTTTTAAGTAATTCGAAAACTGCCCAAAATCGAACAACGATTTTCGCTCGTTATTATAGGACCCACTTTCGATAAATACAGACATGTGTCATGAGTGACGCCGATACCCTTCAGACGGTGTGAAGATACAGGCGATAACAGCGGGAAAACGAACGGTCGGGAAAGTTTCCTTTTGTGCTGTGATTGGCTTTTTCCGGTAAGCAGGTGGAAGGAAGAACCCCAAGCAAAAAAAGACTTTATTGAAAAACTTTTTTGATCTATGTATATGTGTGCCGACGTCTGTACCCAGTGAGCGAGTCGTACAATATGGTCCATTAACATATCCTTTCCTCTGTTTGTTGGGCACTTGAAGCCCGTCCCCGAGTTCGGTCCCGGTTTGGAATTTGCCAACCCAAGGATGGTGAGCGTTTTAGAAGAGAAAGTGAAATGGCAGCAATCAATTGTCACCCTGGCAATCTGGCGTTGTTGGTAACGCGTATGGGACGGTGCGTTTGATAGACGCTCGTCTAGGGAAACTGGATGTGGACGAAACACAAAACAACACAACAGTCTCATTCATTCTCACCCTAGACGATGGGTCATCATCGTTATCGGTATTATCAACACCCACAGGCGGTAAACCGAAAGGACGGGCAGAACATCATCGTTTACCCGGTCCCGCTGTGGTACGACACGAACGGGCTTGGGACGCAACTTGTTGGATCGCCGTTAGACGATTCCCTGGCGAATCTTGCACGAGATAAATGGCAATCAATTTGTCACATCAGCTGCTTGTGGCTGTTCTTGTGAAAATGATACATTCTGATAAAGCGAAGTTTGTGCAGTGAATGTCGACAACTTCTGGAGCATATCTTAGCATTATATTTATTAATAAAACATAATATGATAAAAGAATGATTTTTTCACAAGATAGTGATGATTGTAATTTGTTCATCAGATAATTCATTTCCAGGAGAAATTGCCGTCACTTGAATTAATTACTAATTTTTTAGTGAAGGAATTAAAAATCTATTTTAATAAATATTGAAACTCTCAACTAAGGCTTCGTTAATTTTGAAGTGGGTGCTCCTAGTGATCAAAGCTAGAAAAAAAACTTATTTGGAAAGATTTGGTGGTGTACGACAAATCCGATTCTGAAATGGATTTACATAAGTGTTTCCCAGCAACAGGAACTTCCTAATCAAATTTTCATACTACAAAACAATGGGCAGAAACCGAGCCTCGGAAGCTGTACGATGAAGTGCTGACCAAATCGCCTTGTTGCCTTTTGCTGGGGGAAGAAATGAGCATCAACAGTAGTATAGTGTCCGAGAATTTCTTCGTAAAGCTGACGAATAGCGTTTTTCATTTTTTAATAATATTTTAATGATATATCCACAGCTTCATTCCAGGAATTCCTTTCCATTGGAATGATGGTAAAAATATACCACATGCATTACAAGGAAGTCCTCCATTTTTGTACGGACCAAGCTTTACTATTTGCAAAAATTTGCTTTTAGAAAAGTAATTCATTCCAAAATAGTTTATTTTATGATTCAAACCACTGCCCTCGATTGTTGCATCAAAAGTCATCACACATTCCAGTCCAGAAAGTCCTCAATATGTCGCACATTAGAATCGACATTTCTATACAAACCCTCCACCCAAAAGGACCCGAGTACATTCAGTTTGTATATAACAAAACATGTGCACCAATAACCAAAAAAAACAGGACACACTACACTAAAACTACCCAACAGCAACCAAACTGAGTGTTCCGATTTTCTTCACATCCACACGGATGATGATTTTTTTTTATTTCACCACATGTTCAAAAACCACGAAATGTGCAAATGTGACGCATGTTTTCAACAACAAAAAAAAGCCCAATAGTCAACCAGCCATTTGGCGGATTTGGTTGTCGAGCTTTGGTCGAGCTCAACCAACGAAACCGGGCTTCAATCAAAAGTGCCCAACTGTATGGCACGTGGGGCTGTCCTCGTGTAGAGCGACCGATTCGATACTGTGTAGCCGACATGTCTGGTTTGATATGGAAAAGGCAAAAAAATCACCATCTATCAACAGCTGTTCCAGTGCTACAGGAGGTGTTGTCATACACGGAATGTATTGAAATGCACCGATCGAAAAGAAGTCCACAAAAAAAACACCAACCCAAAAAAAAATCCACTTCAATTTATTTCACCAATCAGAAATTCATTTATTTACATGTGATAATGATTTGGTGTCACATAACCCGCCACACATTTGACCCGGTTTTTCACCCATTCAGCATTCACACATTTTGACTGTTTAATATTAATCGAGTTGGGATTCTAAGTTTTTTTTAGATTTGTGTTTCAATGGCAAACAATAATAAGGGTAATGTTGGTGATGTGTGTTGATGCTATTCTTATTTTACCTTTTTTTCTATCATTCCTAATTTTATCCCGCACAAACACACTCACACACATCACTTTCCCCAAAAAGGATCTCCCACCGTTCAGCAACTCCAGCAAAAAAAACCCGACTATTATTGGCACCACCATCAAGCGGGCCACCATTTTTCGGTTCCGTCAGTGTAGAGCACACCTTTTGACGTTTTGCCGTACCCGATCATGCCCGGTCACGGGATATGATGGCATGTGCAAAACTGCCATACGTCGTTGGCCATCGCCATCAGGGCCATCAGGACATCAGGGATGTGAGGCATCTAACACACTAACCAATCGGGCAAGCCTCCTTCCCCTTGCCTCCTTCATCCACCCTTCCTCCACACTTAAGGGGGTGAAACACGACACGGAATTGACACACAAACATACACCCGGTCGCCCAGTCGAATAGTTCTCGCTGTGCATTTGCGGCCGTACATTGCTCAAAACGCCTTCACAGCTTGCCATAATTTTCCTACCCAGGCTGCGTGATAGCCATTGATATGTCAACACATGTCGGTGTTCGGTTCTTTGGTTCCGATTTTACCCCAAAAACGCCTCGCACCATCACCATCCTAGGGCGGTGCGTTTAACGATCAAATTATTCGGCTCCTTTCCCAATACGCTCCGCACAGTTTTCCAAACTTCACTTTTGGCAGAGTGGCGAAAAACAGTGACTCTTTCCTCTCGTTTTGCACCTTTTTACCGACCAAAATCCTCTTCCCTTTAAGAGGGGGGTTTGTGTACCATTTTTCATGTCCATATCGTGCCTTGTCTTATGGAATTGTGTTTTATTTTCAAATGCCAAATTCTCTGGTTCGCTGGTGGTGGAATTAAAAAGTATGTTTCAGTGTGTTTCGTTGTGCACACCCAACATCGTTCAAATCCAAAGCCGTAAATTCCGATTGGGATAATGCCAAAAACGAGCTCCTCTTCCATCCCCTCTTTTATCGGACTTTTGTGTGCATCTTATCGAGCGCCTTCGATTTACGCCTTCTACGGGTTTATATAGCGCCCAAAAAAAAAATCCCTCCCCGTTGGAAGGGAAAGCGACGTATTGTTTTCCTCAATCAAAACATCACTCTACCCCATACGAGAAAAAAAACAACAAAACACTCAATCGAAGATTTGTTTAAAACAACATACATAAAAATAACGCCCCGAAACAACATAAACAAACGCAAAATGGATAGCACGCACCACGCGCGTCCCAAGGAAGGTCTCTGGGCGCTGACTGGGTCAGTATAAACAAAACCCGACCCAAACACCCGGGGCCCGGCTTCTTATAAACCGGGTGTGTTGAAGGCGCAAACCCAGCAAATGGGGATGTTTCGAAATCGAAAGGAGCCATTGCGTTTTGCATGCGGGAGGGGAGCAGTCGGTTGTCGGTTTGTGAGTGACGATAGTGAGAAATTAAATTATATTTATAACAGTCTGCGTGCCCGACCTAGTGGGAGGGAACGCTAAAGTTCGATTGTACTTTTTCGCAAACGGTTTAATACACCACCTACTGGCCTCCGTGAGGTAAAAGATTCGTGTGTGTACTGTTTTTTTCCGTTTTTTTGTTGAGTATTTGTTGGCCATGAGTCCATCGAGTGGCTGAACCGAACTTAAAGCAACGTAGGTCACGGTACGAAAGCGACTTCGGTATGGTTGCATTCGTTCGACAAATAGGAATGCAGAATGTCATAATCATAAATTAAATGTCCTAAATTAAATACCAATTAATAATTTGTGATAAAACCTCATTCATAAGAAAGTATCGACAAATTAAAAAAAAAATAATCAAACTAATTTAAAATACTGTAAAAAATACTCTTCGAACATTAGATTTCAATGCAAGCATTTTTTTTAAATTGCTTTTTTTGTATTTCTATTTCAAAGTATTACAAATTCTAATTACGGATACATGACAGACCTAGGAGATATTTTTGAAAAAAAGAATTAGAGGTGAGTTTATAAACTTTCATAAAAATTAAACACCTTATCATCTACCAACCCAACTTACTATCAATTCCATCTGAATTATCATAACAATGATTTTTTCTCAATTCCATAGAAAACATTCCAAACAACAAGTTTTGCTTTTCACAAAATATTTTTAGGATCAGGTGCTAGTATACACATCCTAATCATCGAAAAATATCAGCGAGTCACATATTTTCCATGCCAAATAGGACACAACCTAATCCTGCTTTCGCATTGATGCATATATTTTTCTTCGCCTCAAATACACTGGTGGTGGTATCCACGGAGATAGCACGGTCCATTTATCGATAATAATAAATTCTTACCCTACGCTCATCCCTTTCCCATTGGTTCCATCCCACCGCTTCCCTTGCCGGAGAAATGATAATCTCATTCCATCGTGGGAAATCTGTTAAAATCCGACAAAAACCACAAATCACCAGCTAATCTACATAGAATAAATAAACAATTTTCTAATTTTCCACTCTTTACCCCGGCATCACTATTCCATACACACTCTCCTCTCTCTATCTGTTTTTTTTTAATCCTGATCTATCACGCTTAGAATCACTCTTACCCCTTGGGATGGGTTTGACCATGCGGGAAGGAATGACAGTGGGGCCGAGGGAGTCAGATGAAGTGAAAAATTTATTTTAATAGCAAATTTTCTTCCACCCATTTTGACGCCACCTTTCCTGCCCTAACACACTCGGTGCTTTATCAGTATTTGTTTGAATGTTTAACACCGAAATATACCTTTCCTCCATTTGCTTCCCAACTGCCTATCCTTTTCCCACGGCACTCCAACAAACCCCTATTGCATAAATCGTTTACATTCCACCCGATGCTATCCGTTCTCTTTTTGCTATTTCGAAACTGCTCCCAACATATGCCATTGCGTTCAAGCGATTCCTGATGTTCCGTACAAAAACCTCGTCCCCAAGCTTCGAAACCAAACACGACGCACCATACCCATCCCCACCTAGGGTTGGCCACTTAACTGATTCCACAATTGAACCTCATCGAACCGTTCCGGTAGGTGGGAAAAGAATACGTTCTGTATGGTGAGGGGCGGATGTTGGAAAATTTGGAAAATCCTCCCAAATAATATGTAAATATAAATCACTGAAATGTTTAGCACCAAAGTGCCTCACAGGCTGAACAAGCAGCAGCATCAGTTGAGCGGCACACGTACCTGCTATTATCCACCCCACAAAGCATCGGAATATGGGATGGAGGCGCCCAGTGTCCCACGATGTACTGCAATCTATCTAAATGATAGAGATACACACAGAAACGCACACAAATTGAGTGTGGCATCGTTGCATGGTAAATGGTGTTTAAAGTACACGAAAAGTTGGTAAAAGCATTGAATATACGATCTTGATATATTTAAAGTGATTTTTAATAACTGATTAGATAACAGTTAATTATTTGACTTTATTAGTTTTATTTTTTTTTAAATTAAAATTTCTTAATAAGAATAAAAAAATACGCTTTAAATTATAATATACTTTTAAAAAGCACAAATAAAGACAATCCATTCCATTCATCACTTTTAGCATAAAATCTCTTTGCTCGACTTGTTCATTCCGATAGGACACAGCACAACCATACGGGTGTATCTCCAATTACACACAAACCTCCACACGCTTTGCTAGAACAGGAATCTGCTAGATAAATATTTTCACCCCTTTCCAAACCCCGGTAAATTGAATTTCAATTTAAATATTCCAAATTTGATTCCACTCTCCATTTGTCGATGCAACAACGGCGTTCTGCTACGAACGGTACCAGTGCACCTAACAAACAATACAATATTCACTGACCAATTGGAAGGATATGGGTACCATATGTTTGCACACGTGCGTACGTGTGCCCAAGCGTGTACAAGGGTGTGATAAATAGACCCATTTTAATGGCGCGAAACAAATCACCAAAACCAACCCCTTCTCCGATTTTGCTGTTTTTGGGATGATGGAGCAGCACCATGTGTGTATGTGTGTGTGTGTGTGTGGATCCACATTTGACAAACTATTTAATTTGGCAAACTATCGAAATATCGTTACCATGAAACACACAGGACACACACTTGCTACCATCGGTGGTAGTTAGTCAAGCCATCACCATCACTGGAATGCGTTGATGTGTTTTTTTGGATTTGCACCCGGGGGGAAAAAGAAGGAGAAAACGTGCACCATGTATCATATGTTTTGTAGCAAAACTAAATATTTTAAATGCATTCTCACAGCACATTCTATTTGATGACACATTTGGTAAGGTGTGCGGGTAGTAGATATACATTCTAGCAATTAGTTTCTCGTTTTCTACCACACGATCCCCCCCATGGGGACAATCATTCTCGTTTCACCAAAACCCATCCAACCTCGGCACTGCACTTCGAATGATAAATTGGATCAATTGTTGTGTGTGTGTCTGTATCTAAGGGAATTTGTTGATAGATTTTCCCCCAAATATGTTTGTGTCACCCACCCGAACCACTGCCAAACTTAGCACAAGCAAAATCGTACTCGATTTCATTGACTTTCCCCAAATTGGGTTTTTCCGGGCCGGGGAATTTTCCATCCACGCATGGAAATTATGTTACGGGTGATGATTTGGGAAAATTGTTTGCGGTAGAAATAAATTTTGCGTTGCATATTACGCGCGTAGATCGATGGGTCCGAAAATGAGTTCTGGTTTTTGATATCTTTTTTTTTAACCAATGCAAATAGGTAAGCCAATCAATTTCCGTTTCATACTGATCGGACTCCGTAATGAGTCCATTGAGAATACCGTGTTTTACGATCGAGCACCACTAATCGAGCTATAATTCAATCGTTCTGTGGGTCAGTATTTAAAAGGGACATTTCATTAACGGGTGCATAATAAGGTTCCAAATTAGCACAGGCAAACGATCAGCAAAGTTCGACACAATTGTAATTTTAATCTTGTTTGTTTAAAAAATGAATGCCAAATAACTCACCAACTAAAACAGGGATTAAAAACATTTACACACTTCAAACGTAATTCGTCATTCTAGAGCCTATGAAAAGTATGTCTCTTATTTTAGAATTAATATTTCATGTCACAAACACTGGAAAACATTATACGGAAGATTAATCGCAAGAAAATAATTTTCTCAATGCAAAATCTTATGTTGGAGGATGAAAAAATTTCACAAATTATGCTTCAAAATCTTTCCATAGTTTATGAGTACAGAACTTTCGATGTTTCAAAACTATAGATACACAATAAAATGTATTCCTTATAATAAATCCTCCACAAACAAGACACATTTAAAATGATATAAGCTTGTAAAAGGAGTTCCAAGCATTCGTCAAACAAGCTGTTACATTTTCCTGCTCTTAGCGCAAATTTAAGTCTCCAAATGTACTGGAGAATTATCTTTTGATTTCTTCGAGCAATTTATTAATGAGAAGCATTTGAACAAATTTCTTTTGACATTGGTTTCAGAATGGAATTAAAAAAACTGTTTTTTCTGGTTTTAACGAAGGAATATTCTGTGAATTCTATTCACATTGAAATGTGTTTCTCTAACTCAGGCGAAAAGACCACTTTGTTTTACGACGCATACGAACGATCAATCTATTCATTTCATAATATATTCCTACCCACACTTACACGATCAAATTTCGATGCTGGTTTTATATCTATTTCACGAAACATTTCGCACAGATTCACAACTGATATGACGCTTACTTTTGTTCTTCCATATAATGGCATTCTCTCGCAACACTTGTATCACAACTTCATAATACGACTTAACCACAGTAATACTGACGTTTCTTCTTCGTCCACCTGATCAAATTTGCTCAAGTGAAGCTCTCCAGTATACCAATTTAATTGTATTACCAATCCAAAACGCAAAACGTTGCGTTTTGGATAATTATCGTTTTAAATCCCGCTTTTCTTCACTTCCCTTCTACGGTTAAGCCTTATTTACGACAGCGACTTTACACGACATTCAAATGTGGAAAATCAATGTAACCACATTTAGAGCACGGAAAACACCGACGTTCTACTATTTTGCACGACACCAACTTTACACACATACACACGATGACAACGGAGACACGCACAAAACGGGGACAACGGATCGAATCGAACCAAAGGGTCTCTCTCTCTCACTCCCAGAAATAACCAAATACATCAAGATATTTACAGATCTTTTTGACTACTGTATTGTTAGTATTTGGTTACAGTTGCATCTTGTCTTTTTAAATGCACAAAGTATCTGGCTTTTTTTGTCACAAACATACTTTCAGCGTGTGTCTTTACTGATGCAGTTCGAGGTCACTTTGTTCAAACGAATTCGTTCATTTTTGCTGACCTCTTCAGGATGCTAATTCAAGGACAGGACATAAGGTGCCCTTCGCATATGCAATAATTTTCGATTTCATACACCTCCTCCAGGAATGGGGGCAGCTCGATTTCGGGACACACAGTTTCGAGGGGTCTCTTCCTTGGGACCCTACCGGTGCTGTCCTTACTGGCACCCGGTTTCTTTGGGGCGGTTTTTCTTCCTCAAAGGATTTACTGCCTCCCACAGGACATTTACAACACACGGACACACGATCAGCACACGTACACACTAGACGACGATTTACACGTACACAAACACGGAGTACACACACACAGAGAGAGTGAGAGAGAGTAGGAGAGCGAGCGAGAGAGAGAAGGAGTGTTTTGTGTGGAAAAAGACGCGAGGAGAAGAACTAAGGGTGGGCGAATACACGCGTACGCTCCAGGCGTTCAATAGCTTCCTATCCCGGCGGAAGGATAAACGGCACTGAAAGTAACGGGTTGACCCAACCGTTGGCAAAAGCCCAGTTTCTCGCCAGCCCGAGCATTCCGATCCCGAAATTCCGGTAGCCAGCGAGTGAAGTCACGCAAAGTTCCTTCAGCTAAGGGAAGGGGAAGGGGGGTGGAACGGCAGGTTGATGAAAAAGGGATACAAACGGTAGTGCTTTAGGGCACGAGTGCATACAATCGAGAGAGACAACTAGTGAAGCGAACTGTTAGCAAAGGATCGGTTCTGTTATCCATTAAGTATAATTTTATACCCCTCAGTGAAGGCGATAATAGAGGCTAAAGAAGGATGACATTAGGTTACGTCCGGTGCAAGCCTCCAACTTACCGTTGGAGCGAGCGAATACACCGTAGAAATGTCTACCATGTGGAAAACCGTACCCGAAAACGTATTTCGGTATGCAAAAGAAAATCCCGAAGCATTCAGCTGTTTTGTTGTGGGTTTTTTTCCCACTTTTTGCCGAACCCAAACTCGTGCATGTTCGTCTATTGGTCGGGTACGACCATCTCGGTCCCGTTCGGTTATCCTTTCGTCGATTTTGTCCTTTACGTGGAATCCTTGCAAAGGATACTTCACTTCATTCAAGCACTTGGGTGCAAGTTATCAGAGGAAAATCGAGCAAACTTGCATGCAATCGTTCTGACGATACATCGACTCGGATGTTTGGCTCGATGGAAATCGTGCCGTGGAAAGCGGGGGTGGGTGCGTGAAAAGACGGAAAGGATGAAGCTCGACGATAGCACAGTTTGGTGGAGATTTACGTGACGACACAGGCAACGAAAGCGTTCGTACCGTGGCGTGTGCCAAGAAACGTGTTTCCATTTTTCCGGAATTGGGGTTTGTTTTTGGCTTGAACGAAGAGTTTGCCATTCAAAGGAGTATAAAACATTATTAAAATAGAAATTTCTCAACAACCTTATTTGCTTATTAGTAACGGTTTGATATGTAAAAATAGGAGAAAAATAAAACAGTTTTTATTAAATAAATAACATACATTGAGATAGAGAAATAGTAATTACTTTCTCTTAAAATGTATTATTAATCTATTATTACAGATGAATGTCCTCTAAGGATCATGCCGGCAATTTCTGGTCTATTAGACTTATTTTTAACAGGTAGCTGGATAGTTGGTCCTTGCTACGGTGGGACTTTAAACATTAAATACGTAGATTTAAATGCTGATAGCTGATGCTGATGATAAAAAAAACATAATAAAAATATTTAAAGCACCAAAGAAAGTTCTATAAATGGAATTAAATAAATAAAACACACTCCATAAATAAAAAAAATATATAGAAAACGCACTTAATCACAGAAGGCAAGAAATAAAACAAAATTAATACAATTCTTTTCATGCATTCAACATGATCAGACGTTACTAAAATGAATGGGAAAATTATGAAAGCTACAAATATAAACAAACATAATAAAAATATAATTAAGAAGGAACTAAGTTTTCAATCTAAATTCTTATACAAACTTCCTTTTAACATTCAAAACTATCAATTCACAGTAATCACAAGCCTTCTGCAATTAAATATGATCAATGTAAATAATTTCTGCTCTTCCTTTCACAACTCTATCATTCTCTTTCCAACGTTACGCTCATCAAAAGATTGCTACGAAAATCCTCTTTACCAATTCAAACCGATGCATTATTCACGATAAGCTTCAGCTAAAGCTCTACCCATCAAAACCACTCCGGTTGATCGAATAATCCCTGTTGGCTTTCGTGTGTCAGCTTTTCCGGCCCAGCCCACACCTAACACTCCCCAACTGCTTTCTCCTGCCATCGATAGTAACGATGCAAGTAGACCAATTGGCACCTTCAGTTCGCGATTCATCATTCGTGTCACTCAATTAGCCAGTAATCCGTTGTTCCGGCTACAAAACCAACACACGATTCCCCTTTCCCTGGAACACGACCCGAACCATCCGATAAACCGCGGAAATAAGTAAACTTTGTCACTCTTAAGCCTTCACCCTTTCCCTTTCCATGGTCCAAGTCAATGTCCCGAACCGAAACCAAAAAGCAGATACTTTATGACACGGAATTACCGGACCGGACACGGGAAGGGACAATGGAAGACGGATGCAAGGTGCCAGCAGTATTAATGTTCCCATGGTGTCGAAGGTGTTGTACCCCGTGTGTTGTTCCAGCCCGTTTTTCCCTCATCTTATTGCCATCGTAATAAATTATCAATGACTTCGCGTCACTCCCAAAAACCCATCCGGAGCTCAGCTACCGCGTCGATGCCCACGAAGCTGGTGGAACGGATTCCAATTTCGATCATAAATCATAAACAGGCGAGCGAGACGGAGGCAACAAAGACGGTAGCCGTGCTGTTCCCAGTGAACAAGGGGGCACGGATGAACGATGCGAAGTTTGTTAGTGGAGCAATTTCCTCGAATTATCCCTTCATCAGTGTGCGATAATTTGATTATTGTTGCAGAGATTTACGCGAATCGGCTGTCGAATGGTTTCGGCATGGAATGTGATTTGCAAATGCGACAGCTCACACCGTTAGCTTTGCCGTTGATGCGATTATGATTTTTATCATCCACATCCCACAACCACACTGCTGCTCACTTGCGCTGCATACGAGTTGATTCGTATGCATAAATCAACCCCGATTTACTCATCTGCATGCTTTCTTTCGTTGGGTTTTTTTTGCCTTCTTTCAAGCAAACAAACTTCAAATTAAAAACATACTAAAAGAAAGATTGAAAAATGTACAATGCACAATGGCAACTTCGGTATAATTTGCTCGTATAAATCGATACCTGATTGATACGATTGATTGGCGAACAGTACGCGAATGGAATTTACAAGCAGCATCGAAACTTTGTTCGAAACTTGTTGAAAATATAGCCAAAAAAATGGAAGGCCATTCTTGTGCTCCATCTACTACCCTCCCTTCAAAAACAACGACTCATTATGATACAAATTTTATTACAAAATTTCAAAATGAGCCTCATTATTTTAACTCGCTCAACCGTACGTCTGGTCGATATTGTACGACGAGATACCGCTTCATGCGCTTCGCTGGAAAGTTGCCCCAAAAATCCGTGAAAACCGAACC